>JBBPBX010005373.1:15298-72376 GCA_038048925.1 Garcialebias charrua
AAACCTGTTTTTATATTGTGTGTACTGTACATACAGCTCATCGTTATTGCCATTGCCAAAGTGGTTTAAGATATTATAAAGTGTTTATAAGAGAGTGGGAAAGCCCAAGTAAATATTGAAATAAATATAATGCAGTTCCTTTTCATATTTTCACCTATCGTGGAGGTCTCTGGAGCATAACCCCCGCAATAAGTGAGGAATCACTGTAGTCAGCATTAACATCTATTGTGCGACACATTAGAACATACCCATCAGAAGCTGTGATAGAGGCGGGGGACACCCTGGACAGGTCTCCAGTCCATCACACGGACACACAGAGACAAACGAGACAAACAACCATTCGCGCTCTCACTCACACCTAGAGACAATTTTGAGTTACCATTCAACCTTGTAAAAGAGATCTCGATCTCAACGGGCTCTACCTGGTTAAATAAAGGTGATTGATTGATTGATTGATTGAACCTAACATGCATGTTTTTGGTCTGTGGGAGGAAACTGGAGTACCTAAAGAAAACCCACGCATGCATGGAGAGGACATGCAAACTCCACCCAGAAAGGTTCATCAGCCAGGTTTCGATCCGGGGACCTTCTTGCTCAGAGGTGGCAGCTCTGCCAACTGAGTCACAGTTCCCCCCAGCTGAAAGTTCTTTCTTTCCTGTGTAACTTTCTTGGAAGACAAACTTTAGGCACTTTTGTGGGAACCCATACACAATCTAAACACCACTTTTTGGACTTATGCCTCACTTCACTTTCGAGAAATATCTGCAAATAGGCTGAAAATATCTCAAAAGACGGATTATTTAAGAGAACTGTGGTACTTTTTATCCCCCTCTTCTTTCGGCTGCACCCATCTTCAGGGGTTGCCACAGCAAACTTTCTCGCATGAAGACTTGGCGACTGTTTTACATCTGCCCTTGCTGACGCAACCACAGACCACCTAGCTACCACAGCCCTCTGTGTGGAGCAGAGAGCTGCATTCTATCTAGGGTAACCGAGGGAGAAGATGTTGGCTGTTAAGGGCCTTGCGCAAGGGTCCAGAGTGGGGCGAACGAGGGTGGAGGCAGGTGCGGGTGTTTCACCTTTCTCACCCACGTTTTGATGTTGTCTGTACGGGGAGTTGAGCTGGCGACCTTCCGATCATACAGTAGATCTACCTTTTCCAACCTGTGTGCTATCACTCTTCCCACTTTAAACTACCTTAGTCTTGTACTTTACTTTTACTTTAATGATGTTTTAATGAAAATACATCAAACATTTTATCGTTTGAAATTTTCTAACCAACAACAGAAATAAATGTACACAATTAAGGACACCTACAGTATTTTCTGGACGATAGGTCGCACCTTTATATAAGTCGCTTTGTCCAATTATTGTCAATAAATTGGAAAAATCCATAAACAGGTTGCACCTTTATATAAGTCACATCTATTATGCGTCACCGCTACGCGACGCGTCAGCGCGTCATTTGTTCTGCTGAAAATGACAACCACAGAAGCATGCACGGAAGGACTTTTCACAAGATTAACATGGTAAAAACAATTATTTGTCTGCTGAAAATTATAGCAAACATGTGTCTTAGCTTAACCGTTCCTTAATAAATTCACGTAATGGTCAAATCTGCTGGATTTAAAATGTCTCGCTTTGAAAAAGTACAAGGAAAAACAATGAAGCTAACCGCGACACATTTACGTCTATAAAACATCAAATTTTATCTCAAATAACTCCAACAGCTAACAGTTTGTAAATGTACATCTAGTGATTACTTTCTGTAAGTTTGAAAAAAAAAATAATCTGCTATGTTTTATGAGCTATTTGCTCAAACGTACAAGGAAAAATCAACGAAGCTAACCGTGACACATTTACGTCCAGTGGTGGGCACAGACCGCTAGAGAGCACTAAAGCGCTAATCCGCTTACAGTGGACCTAAATTATTTGTCAGCGTTTTTGTGGTTTGACTAACTTTTATAATTCATAAGCGGATTTGTGCTATTTTTATTTAAAATGCAGTACCGCTAATAACTAATTATCTATCAGTAAAAACGAATTATTTACAGGCTCTTATGCTGGCTCCGTAGCTGCTTGTTTCACCTTTTTCCCCCTTGCTCCCTCACCGTAAAGAGCAGAGAGGAGGGAGGGTTGGAGGGGGAGCAGAGGGAGAACAGACTCGGATCTACCATGTAGGCAAACGATGCCGTTGCCTGGGGCTCCCAAATCAGCAAGAGCTCCGGCCCCGCCCCGCCCCGGCCAGTCACCTACATCACTAACATTGCTGCTGCTTGTTAATGTACATTTAACATAAAAATAATTATAGCTACGATGAAAACGAATCATTAAAAACGCAATACAAAAACCGGTCGATTTCTGTATCCCCCTACTAAAAATGGACTATTCCATCTTGACATCTTCCGGGTCAGAGGTGAACTCGGGTGCTAACGTTTATGGCTAGCTGTTTGCGCTCGGTCTCTTCATAAATCCGCAGAGAACCCCGCTGTTTCAAGCCAAATTAACGCGGCCGGAGGATTGTATTGTGTGTTTTGTGTCCACCACTCGACGGTGAGTCGTTTGTTTTATTTATTTGGGTTCCTTTTATGTAGAAATGCGGTGGCGACACGCCCGTGTATTTGAGATTTAAAAGTGGTCTTAGGGATTAAAAGATCATTCTCATTTTGTTAATTTCGTGGCCGAATAGAATATATGTACGTAAAGTATTAAATAAATCCTTTGATTTTTGTAATTTCATCCTTTTAGGATCATTTTAGTTACTTTTCATTAAATCTGTTGACTGCCTATAGAATTTTGGAATTGGTTTAATTTATTTTTCGGTTGCGCAACAAAAAAGAAATTACTATTTGTTTTTTGAAACAATATTGAAGTAAATTAAGCTTAATTGACTCTTATATGAATTAAACTTGGATACAACTTGGAAGTGCACTTTAAAACTTGATCTCTAACTTTAATTTTACCTGTACTGTTGATGTGGTCTTTGAATTGAAGTTATAATAATAATAATGTAATAAACTTTATTTGTATAGCACCTTCCTGCAATGCCTTGCATTGACCAAGGTGCTTAACAGATATAGGATAATCTAAAAAAATAAATACAAAGTATGTGCATGTGTAATGAAGAATATAATTTGTACGTGCAGCTGTTAATACATGTAAAGTTTTTTTTTAAATGTTTGTTGCTCTTTTTGCCAACTGTGATGTTTCTTCTGTCCAGGACTGTAAATATCCAGGTGGGTCAGGAGGAGTTAATGGGAAGCTGCTGCTGTGACGTAAGAGGTAGGATAAAGGTGTATAACAGTTCATGCACCGCTAGTTGGCAGTCTAGTGCAAATATTGCATAACTTGTTGGCTAGCAATTGTTGAATTTAATTAGCGGTTTAGAATTAGCTTCCCCTAATTTTCACAAGACATTAGTGCTTTTGAAATTGCGGACGTAAATAAATTGATTAGTGCTTTAGAAATAGCGGAACTAATTTTTGGATTAGCGCTGCCCAGCACTGTTTACGTCTATAAAACATTGAATTTTATCTCAAACGTCTCATAAAGCTAATCACTTGTAAATAACCATCTAGTGATACGTTCTGTAAGTTTGGGTGGTACTGCACCCCTAGCGGCCGAAAGTTGTACTGCACAATTTTTGCCAAAATGGAAAAACAGTCGTATCTGAGCCAAAACTTGGTCTAAAAATATGGGGGAAAAATCCATAAACAAGTCTCACCTCTCTATAAGTCACAGGGCATGCAAAATAGGCAAAAAAGGTGCGACTTATAGTCCAGAAAGTACAATAATTATAAAAGCTTTCATTATAGAATTTTAGGTCCTCATTGGTTTTAGTTTCTTTTTTGCTGTTCTTAACTATCAAACCAGATGTAAATGTCACATTTCACCACATTGTGTTTTGTACTTCAATCATGCAACAACTCATTGCCCCATCCTTTGAGACGTAAATGACGCATAGCTACGCCATGTCCCAGCCATCCAGCCAAAACACAACATTTGTAAAATTAATGCATGTGTAAGCAAATCCAAACTTTAGTCGAGACACCGCCTTTGCAGGAATTAAACAATCCCTCCATTTTGTTGTTTACACTGGTGCTGATTATTTCTGATACAACTCGTGAGAAAATCATACATATCGCCTGCATTCTGATGAGTAGTCATTGGCCAATTATTTTCCTTCGGCTGTCAACAGAAATGAAGCTGTATTTCTGCAAGCGTGGCTAACAACCCACAGGGAGGCCTGTCTGTCAGACGTGCACTAGTGGTGTGTGTGTGTGTGTGTGTGTGTGTGTGTGCATGCTGTATGAGGGAGGAGCTGTACTACAGAAGCCAGAAAAATATATTGTCTTCTTCCAGTTCTTTGTCTCCACGTTTTGTATTTTCCTGTTAATCTTCCAGCACTAGTTTTGTTTTTCTTACTTCTTTATTCCCTAAGCTTCTTCCCTAACTTTGCCTTAATATACTGCCATGATTATCCTCATACAACAATTGTACACCTCTGGGTTTGGCTCAGATTGACTATTTTCCTTCCTCCTCAGACTTTCTCTGTCTACCAGTGCAAAACCATTGAAGCAGCCTTAACACCATCAACTCCTTATTCTTCAGATGCAATCAAAGTTTTGGATTCACGTCTCCTCCTACACGTAAAATTAAAATAGAACAAAGCACTTTCAACAATAGGATGCTATGGCTTTTGGTAGCAATATAACGTACAGTGCAAATGACCGTTCCACTTTTTTTAATGGTCCAAACTGTTCAAAACTTTTACAAACTTATCTCTTTTCCACAATGTTCAAGTAGGTTTTATTGTCCTTTGCATCAAATGTGGTAAATATGGTGGAATTAAATTGTGTACACAGGGTCACAAGGGTACAAGGTGTACAAAGGGTGCACCCTTTATACTTCAAATGCTGTTTATACATTCAAACATGCATATTTTTGCTCTGTCTATCCTGTAGGGCATAGTTTTCTCTCAAAGCCTCCCACAATGAAGTGTGCACATCAAACCCATTTGCTTCTATTGTAACCAAGGTCAAAAATTATATATATCCATCCATCCATTATCTTTACCCACTTCTTATTTTTCGGGTCATGGGGGGTCACTGGGGTCACTGGGGCCCATATCCAGCAGTCGATGTGCGAGAGGCGGGGGACACCCTGGACAGGTCTCCAGTCCATCACAGGAACACGTAGAGGCAAATATTTACCTCCTCCTTTTTTGTGCACCTGTTCAACAAACACAGCACACACCTCATCTTAGAATATCTTTACTCGGCACATATGTCAGCTTAAGTCAAAATACTATACAGGTAGTCCTCGATTTACGAGCGCTCTGATCTACGAGGTTCCAGACTTACGAGCTGGCGAATTTTTGGAAAAAACGCAAAAAATACTGAGTTTTCATGTGTTTTTTCACCACAGTTCGTTAGCTAAACATGTGGACACACGTTTCCGATCATTTTTATGCACTCATAAGCAGTTTTTTGATGAAAAACGAGTGTTTGTAGTCGCGCTAGCGAAACCGTTCCAATTTACGAGCGAAATTCCGGACTTACGAGAGACATGGCAACCGTTCCGAAATACGAGATTTCCGGTTTACGAGCGCCTCGTTGTAACGGATCTCGCTCGTAAATCGGGGACTACCTGTAATTTTAAAGCCACAGTACTATACAGGTAGTCCCTGACTTACGACGGCCTCAACTTACGACGATTCGACTTTACGAACGCGCTCCCATTGAAAAGCATTGCTTTGAGTTACGCCGTTTATGCGCCTTTACAGCAGAAAATACCGTACCGAAACCGAAACTCAACGGGAAGGGGGGGGAGCTGGAAACGAAACTATGGGGAGCTTGAAACTTACAGGAGAGAAGGGGGAGCTGCAGACAAACCTTAGGGGAGCTGGAAACAAAACTTAGGGGAGCTTGAAACTTACAGGAGGGTGGGGGGTTTCCAGTGACGCGCTCAGTGGAAACTTACAGCAGGCAGACCAGAGCAGATGGAGGAAGAAACGACCAGCTCCCAGTAAGGAATTACCTCTTTTTCCTTCATTATGGCTCCTAAATGTATGTGGTTTTTGATAATTATGTAGGGTAATGTGTTAGGATAGGCTAAGTGCTTGGTAAAAACACAGTACTGTATGTATGAGGTGCCGTTTTTATGTATGAGGTGCCGTTTGGACGTATTTTCCGACATATGACGATTTTCGAGTTACAAAGGAGCGTAGGAACGGAACTTGTTCGTAAGTCGGGGACTACCTGGAATTTCTTTATCTGGCAACCCAACCGGCATGGAAACTGCAGCTTTTTCATGTAAATCCACTCATTTTCTCTTTTTTTAGAGGTTCTTGCATAAATGAGACCTTAAACTTGGTCATTTTTAAAGTAGCTTGCATACAAAAAAGTGTGAACACCCATGCCCTATGTAATACCATACCACTTTATTTATAATAATAATAATAATAATAATGTCTATTCCTGTCATCTGCGTATGTTCCCATACACAGACGAAATTCGTCTCTGCATTTAACCCAACCACCTACCAGGTGGTGCAGTGAGCAGCCCGAAAGCGCCCGGGGAGCTGGAGAAATAGGTGTGCACTCATAGACACCCCAAGCTGGGTAGTGGCCGGGGCGCGAACCCGCGACCTTCGGATCCGTAGTCAAAAGCCCTGCCACTAGACCATCTTGGCTCCTAAAGCACTTTAAACAGTGACGTGCACACCAAATTGCTGTACCGGGACAGACAGATCAAGCACACAGCATTAAACTACGTAACGGGAAACCGAATGTAGAAACAAAATAATTTAAAAAATGGTGGATAACAACAACAACAACAGCAACATGACCAACAGTGTGATGCACACAGATCACACAGTGCCGAAAGCCAGGGGAGAATAGTAAACTTTAGACACGTTAAAATATGACAAGACTTTGTCACATTGCTGTCACAGTTGTATTACTGTAACCCTGATGGGTCCCTGCCAGCAACTTTACCATGTGTTTTCTTACTCAAGTTCTCTTTTGTGGTTTATAGATGAAACTGTAGACATTTTGTCATTTATTAGAATATTTCAATTTAGAGCTATATTACTGTTTACTTTTTTTTTGGTATGTTTGAAGTTTGGGCAAAAGCTTTGGCATCCTTTATGTATTTATTTACAAATATGTTCTACTCATAAGTAGGGATAGGGCCGTTCCGATCCAGTATCGGTATCGGCCTCCGATAGAGCACTATTTAAATATCGGATTTTCCGATCCAACCTGCTGATATTTCCGATCCATGGTGCACGTTCAGAGAGCACGTGTGTTACAACATATTCTATGACTGCCGTCTTAACATTTTGTGAGTTAAACCCAATGAAGACACTCTGAACATTACAACAGGAAACACCCAAACTTTAATAGCACCCAAGAGGCAGGTCTATATCACAGACTTCCATCTCACTCATGGTGCAGAAGGGAACACTAAAATACCGCTAAGCATTATGGGAAAGACAATACAGTCCACTCCCCTTTACAGCTACAGTATATTGTGACCATAGGGGATGGTGTTGCACGCACTGTTGCAGGTCACAGAATATGTGTAACAATGGGTTCAATCGACCGAACCAGAAACAGCTTCCTCTGACCTTGTTTCACAAACAAAAAGAAAAAAATATGAATCTCTAAATCTATTTAAAAAAAAACTATAAACATAATTATCTCTAAAACTAAACCTAATGCGCAGGGGTGGTTGACTGCCCCACTGTTTTTAAGTTTCATTTTTGATTGTGGCACTATGAGTTGTAATTCTTGTTGGCTTTGATCAACGGATACGGATTTAAACTATACATTGCATTTATGAATGTACTGATGTTATTTGAATCTGTTTTATTTCCCAGATCAATATTAAATTTAATTTAATTTAATTATTTCACAAATTTATGATTTGTTTTTCCATTATCTTTTTTAATTAATATTATTAATATGTAAAATGAATAAAAACTTTAAATTAAAAAAAAAATAAAAATGAAAAAAAGTCTCCACACAAAAAACTTTTTATTAAAACTCTTTTCCAATAGCTCTAAGATTTTATCAGTGAATATATACGGGGAGTGGACTGTATTCTTTCCCATAATGCTTTGCGGTATTTTAGTGTTCCCTTCTGCACCATGAGTGAGATGGACGTGTGTGATATAGACCTGCCTCTTGTGTGCTATTAAAGTTTGGGTGTTTCCTGTTGTGAGGCTCAGAGTGTCTTCATTGGGTTTAACTCAAACAATGTTAAGACGGTGGTCACAGAATATGGTGTAACACACGTGATGACGATATCGGAACTGGATCGGTATCGGCCGATACCCAGAGTTAAGTATCGGGATCGGATCGGAAGTAAGAAAATGTGGATCGGAGCACCCCTACTCATAAGTTTAATATTTTTTGCATTTTTTGCCTATCATCATTTTTCAAATACAGTATGTACACTCGCACACAAATACACAACAAACATGTGCATGCCAGAACATGTGCTCCATCTATGCAAAGCAGTAATCCTAACCAATAGAGACACTAGCACAGTAAACAGCAGCAGGCACCAGGGAGCAAAGGCATAACAGGCCAAAAACAATTAAAAACAGACCCGAGACAAGCCTGCGAGTGAGGGACATCTACATTATTGAAAAAGACTTTGAGGGGAACAGTGGAAGCTGCATGCCCAGAAAACATGCACGCAAGCTGCCTGCTTCACTGATGGACAAGCCAAATAATGATCTCCCCTCTGCCTCCCTCCCAGTCTCTGTTTCTCCAGCTCTCCCTTTTGCTTCTGTTGTCTATTCGTTGTGGCCGCAATGTCATCCAAACCAACAATCTAATTGTTACAAATGGCATACCCATGTTGCATCATCCCCTGACCGAAACTACACCTAAACTCACCAGGACATTTATTGTGCTCAACAATCCCCCTCGCCCCTCCATCATTTCATCATGTTAAATGTCAAATAGTATGTTTTTTCTTTAAAAGTGTATATGATTGTGGGTGTTCCTGCTTTTTAAAGGGGTTGTATACATCAAGAGCATAAAACAGGAAAATAAAACTGCAACATAGACCCATTGTTGATCTGGATTTATTTTGAAGGAGACACCCTACCATATCTGTAATCAGGTTTTAGTAAAATAACTTATTATTTTATATTACCAGTACACATCCTTGTTTAGTGGCCTACCTGTAGCTTACCTGGTTGTGTTTTTAGCTCAGCTACTGCAAAGGAAAGCTTAAATGCTGACAACTGTTGAGGTAGCTCTGCTGTGCCATTAACAAATAAGCATCAGCTGAGATTAATGACAAACAGTTTCCTGTTGCTATGGTGACAGATGGGAGATAAACAAGCCTTTTCTTTATCTTCAGGCTTAGATTGGTGGAGATGAAACTCATTAGCTAGTCTAGCATTGCTGTCCTTGAATATATATTCACACAGTATGTTTATGTGTACAGTGTGTGTGTGTGGGGGGGGGGGAGTAAATTACATAAATTGTAAGTAATTGGAACTCAAAAAAAAGTTAAACAGTCGAGTTTCTGATGACATTAAAGTGAAAAGAGAATGCCATCAGGGTATTCCAATATAACTTCTGGTAAGACTTGAACATCATGAGACACGCTGTCCAGTTTCCTCTATTGTGATTGCAATTCAAAATTCATATTTCCAGTGTAAATGTGCACTTTTGTTCATGTCTGTCCTGCAGACTTTGACCTTACACCAACAATAGACCAACAAGCTCAAGGGTACACTTTTGTATTTTTTATTATTATTAAAAATTTCTTATTTTTACGAAGGTCTCCTACACACTGGGTTACAACCTTGCTATAACAACAACCAAAATATGAAGGGTCTTAAAGACCGTGTAAAGTGAATTTCAACATTTTCTTCAATAAACATTATAAATGTCATAATTGTAATCTTGTAAATGAGTAAAAAGTCTCAAAATTGTAGCTCAATTAATTTTGGAGTTATAGAGCAAACTGTGTATAAAGATATTTCTGTTTCAGGATTTTTTAGGCGTGTTTTAAATGTGACCGCGTTTCGTCACGCGGTCCTCATTAGTATAGCCCCACCCCCTGCAGCTCCAGCCGTATAAATTCGCCTCGGTGGAGCCGTTCACTCGCGAATCGCAGATAGCATCAGATAGCAATAGCATAGATATTTTGTTCATTGTTAGCTAGCTAATCAATTATGCCTCGTTCGTGCATCTTCCCTGGATGTCGCAATGGTCAGGGCACCCGTACAAATCATAACGTGTTTTTATACCGCGTGGTTTTATACCGAGTATCTGTAATGCCTGGATAGGTCAATGGATAAAGCGCTTGCCTTCCGTCCCAAACCCCACGGGTTCAATTCCCGCATGGTACAACTCTTTTTTTTAATTCATTCCAGATTAAAAACACACAAGAAAACTATTTACAAAAACAGCGTAACTCTTGGAAAAAGTAGCTGCTGTTACAGACAGAACTCAGATAAAAACAGAGCAGGTTTACTGGCTCTGCTGTCTGCCTCTCCACAGTCAGCTCAGGAGCAGGACACGAGCGCAGCTGCGCTGAAACCACGCCCACGCACTGACACGCCCCCAGCGTTCCAGGGCAAGGCAAAATCATGTTTTTTCATGATTTTTGAGACTTAATTTTATAAGGTAAACAATGTTTTTAATCAGTCAGATTTATATGGGTGATTAATAACACATATTTATGCCATGTGACAAACTAAAAACACACATTTAATTTCACTTTACACGGTCTTTAAAGAAATTTTCAGGTGTGTATTAAAAAAGCATACTGTGTATGTCCTCAGTGGTGTTGAGTTGGACCAAAGGGAGCGTGGTGGCATCATAACGTGGTGCCAACGTGCATGACTTGATTGAGAACACGAACTAGCTCTAGCCACTTTGGCCACATGTCTATGCTATGACCGTGATTATGTAACGATCATGGAAACAGCCTAGTGCATTTGAAACTCAAAGCTACGTCTTGACACTGTCCAAGAAAGTTGACAGAAGAGGCATTTAATTATGGTGAGGAGATACAGGAGTCTCTCGAAGATCTCTTGAATAGGAAAAGCGCTGTCTGGATAGCTGTAGCTGTGTCACGATTGCCTTAACAAAGAGGGCAGGCAGAAGTTTGCCATGTTTAAATAAATTATGTAAAGAGGTAATTATCCCTTTCGAAGGGGGCTGAAATTGGATTTAGAGTTCATAAACAGTGTTTCCCTTAACTTTATACAAGGTGGGCACCCTGCCTACCCCCCTCCCCTTACACACACACACATGCACAACTGTAGGTACTGATGTAGTACTAATCTAACGGTGGGTGATACAGATGTGCTAGCTAAAAATGCATCTAAAGCCCGAGATACACTGAAGCGTCCTCCGTATATGCGCGTATACGCGCATATTTTGTGCGTATGTTTTTGCTGCTATACTTCAGCTCACGTTCTCCTTGTTGTAATATGAGCAGCTGAGCACGGAGGGACTCAACTAAGCTCGCTGATTGGTCACTTGCTGACACGCCTACTGAATTGATTGACAGCTGAAAGTGAAACCTAGTCAGCTGAAAGTGAAACCTAGAGAACTCATCATGAGCAGCTCGCTGGACTTCTGCGGTGTTCTGATGCAGTGTTTCTACTATATATGTTATAAAAAGTTCTCTCAGAAATAAAATAACAGGGAGCGCTTTTCCTGCAGCACACAGCCCACCAGGGAATATTTAAAACATCGTGCACCCAGGTAGGACCTGAATTCATTCATTTCAATCATCGAGTGAACGGAGGAAGAAGCGGTTACTTGACTTTAGGCAAAAAAACAAAAGAAAAGGCCCGATCAGCGATAAAGAAGGGGAATTTATTTCATTTGTGTAACATACAAAACAGTCCGGCGCCGGGAAGTTTATGGTCAGACACCGCGTATCGCGCACGCGGATCGCGTATGCGTAGTAAAAAAATACTTTTGCGCGTACATGCCCTGAGGGGCTACGCGGGGCTACGCTTTTGCCACAGCGTACGTACGCTGCGTATAGGCGTACCGTGAGGACGCTCGAGTGTATCTCGGCCTTAACTTTGTCTCCTTTTCCAGTGAGCCACCTCCCACACAGCATGTAACCTAGGGAAAATGGTGAAGCCATAGTCTTGATCAGAGATTTTTTTTTGAGCCTGCAATGTAGAATATGTTAACGATAGATGTAGCATCAATAAAAGATCTCCTTGGTTTGTGTACCACCATTTTCAAGCCTAAAGTCAATTTCACCATCACAGAAATACTGTAAAAGCTTCAGCCGTGACTGAAAACCCGAGCAAGCCTTTTATCTCTGTTGGCGAGCTGTTAGCCACCTTTGAAATCAGAAACAACTGGAGAGTAACAGCTGTAAAGATAAAAATAGTCTCTTTGTATCAGTTTTTAAACTTTATTTTTCTGCCATTTTAAGGTTGGTAATGGCTACCCTAAATGTTTGAGATTGACTCACTTTCTGAAATGACACAAAATGTCTGAACAGTTCCATGTTACAATCCTTCCGCATTTTGTCTTCCCAAACTTTCTTGTTTGCCTAATCAAAAACCTACCCACCACCATTCAATCTTGTATTCTTATTTTTATCTACCATATGAAGGCCTCAAACTGAAAAGGCATAATATTCATTTTTACAGTTTATTCCCCCCCCAGGGTGTGTGGTAGGGTTTGCCATCTAGCAATGTCCTGCTTAAGGTTTTCTATGAGAGGTAGATAAGTAGCCTTATAGAAAATCTTATACAGTAGTCTTGTTACCCAAAATTGTTAATTCAACCTTTATTTATGCATAGTACAACAGTGAAGTTTCAAATGAATGAACAATATACGTAGGCTAATCCAATTTCCATAATCCTTGTTTTGTTTCACTACCATGTATTTGCTAGATTGTGGTTTAGTTTAGACCTAGGATGGCAGTGACCTTTCGGTCGGGAGTTTCTGATAGCTGCCTTTGTGGTTTATATTTGCTTGCATAACATAACTGCATGCTGAAACAAAACAATAACCAGAAAAGAAAAGTGGGGCATACAGTGGAAGGTCAAAGGCAAGGGCAACAGCAGTTTGATTATAAAATCCTGCATCATTTTTAAAGTTATGAATTGCAAATGGATATTTTATTTTTTCAGCTGCCATTTAATTAAGTATTAACGGAAATTAATCAATATAGAAAGTAAGTGGAAGATGACATATAGTTTGTCAGTTGTAAGAAATCATAAAATGAACCTTAAATGGGTGTTTAGGGGGAGCAGTGTCACAGAGGTTAGAGAAGGTGGGCCTGTCATCAGATGGTCGTCAATTCGACTCCCTGGACCATCAACATCTAATTGTGGGTGAAAAAGGTAAAACACCTCACTCCACCCTCAGTTGCCCCACTCTGGGCCCTTAAGTATGGCTCTTAACCCCCTACCACCCCATGTGCTCCCCCGGGCACCCTATATGTCGATTCTCAGCTCCAGAGGGCTGTGATAGCACGGTGGGCTGTGGTTGAGTCAGGACGGGTATCCAGTGTAAAAACGATCGCAAAGTTTTGGCGCTAGTTAGTTCTCTGTAGCCGTTTTCGCATTGACCGGCCCTCTATGGCCCGGACCGCCCCGCCCCGCCTTCTAACCCGTGTTCAGCGTGTTCGCATTTTCCTTTTTTTCCCCGGGTCCGCCCTCATTTTGGAACCATCTCCACCGTGGTTCTGATCGGGCCGGACTCCCCAGCCCAGCTTGACATCATTTACTGCTCACATTTGATTCGTTGTTTGCAGCAGGGGCTGGACTCGTTCTAACAACCTCAACGCGAGGGCTGCATTTCATTATCAATTAACTACAGAAACACCTAAAAAAATTGTTAGCTGAATTAGTTTTTCTGAGTTAATTTTTTTGTTAATAACTGCTTAAAAATCAGCTTATGTATCAGCTTATGTTAGAACGTAAATAACACGAAGCGCGCACCCATTTCGGTCTTTCCGCTCGACCTGAATGTCATTAAAATATAACTAATATTGTCTAACTCTTGCGCGCAGCCAGGGTTTTAAAATATAACTAATAATCTCTAACTTCTACGTGCAGCTAGAATGTTAAGAGGGGTGATTCCTATATAGGTAAAGTGGACACCTAAAAATCCAGTCCGCTGCTGTAGCTCAAAGCGATCGCACACTGCTGTTACAATCTTTTATCTTGACCCGGGGAAGCGGGTTCGCTTCCCACCTGGTACGAAGTAATTTTACTTTTTTTTTATTGTAGTAAATAAAAAGGAGTTTGTTTGGTTAACACAACTCCTTTTTATTTACTCCAATAAAGAAAAAGTAAAATTATTTCGTACCAGGTGGGAAGCGAACCCGCTTCCCCGGGTCAAGTTAAAAGATTGTAACAGCAGTGTGCGATCGCTTTGAGCTACAGCAGCAGACTGGATTTTTAGGTGTCCACTTTACCTATATAGGAATCACCCCTCTTAACATTCTAGCTGCACGTAGAAGTTAGAGATTATTAGTTATATTTTAAAACCCTGGCTGCGCGCAAGAGTTAGACAATATTAGTTATATTTTAATGACATTCAGGTCGCGCGGAAAGACCGAAATGGGTGCGCGCTTCGTGTTATTTACGTTCTAACATAATCTGATACATAAGCTTATTTGTAATCAGTTATTAACAAAAATTTAACTCAGAAAAACTAATATATATATTCAGCTAACAAATATTTCTTAGCGGCGTGTCCTCTCTTAAAACACTGTAACCCCCAATTTACACTACATGCGTTACGGCTCCGGTCCGCTCCGGTCTGACCTCCGCAGCAAATACGCACCCATTATAATCAATGAGAGCGTTTACACTGGCTCCGCACGGCGGCGGCGAGCGGCGGCGAGCGGACGGCAGTCCGTCAAAATTAGAAACCGATCCTATTTCTGCCGGACGCCGGAGCTGTGCCGGAGTCAACTTTTAAAGATTACGTCGCACCAACAGGAAAAGGAACGAGCACAACATCCGTATTTACAAAATAAAATCACCACGGGCGGACTAATCCTAGCTCTATACGGATTTATTTGTACAAAAATGCTGTCAAACTATCATTTATGACTACGCCTACAAACGCAATACAAGAAATAAATAAATTTAAAAAGTATTTTATTCTGAAATGTAATACATCACTTCCTGTCGCTCAAACCATGTCCTGTCGCTCATTTACGAGAGAAGATCAAGGCAGCAGTCTCTACTGTTGTTCTCCTTCTTCCACCGAATGAATTGTTTTGTTCTGACTTCCTTATTTATCACTTTATTTATCGCGCGATCTCGCAATTCCCGCGCATGCGTCTCGGAGCGGCGCATCCAGGCGGACCGGAGCGGAGCGGAGGTAGTGGAAACTGGACTTGAAACGCTCAGCTGCAACCTGCGGAGCGGGGCGGAGCCGGAATGCATGTAGTGTAAATTTGGCGTAAGCGCGCACACAAGAACACTCCACCCACTTCAAGGCTTGCTCTCCGGACAGTGCGTAATGAACGAGGGCGGGCCAGGGCTGGCTCTGGGCCAACCAGAGACGAGCCGGACTGGGGAGGGCCGTGCAATGCGAAAACGGCTTGTGGTGACCCACAAAGAAGGGAGCAACCAAATGAAGAAAAAAAGTTACAAATTTAAAAGTTGCATTAGCTTGAAATTACACAACATTCTATAAAATGTGATTAAACCTTGAGAGAGCTTGGTATAACTCTGTACTATAGCATCATTGTCTTAACATTACCAGTTACAAAAATACCTGGTGGTTAATTGCTGTAGTACCAATGCAACCTCAATAGATGGCGGTATTGTCAATACTACTGCAACTAATTACGAAGACGGAAATTTAAAATTTAGTTAAACATTCTGTTTCATATACAGTATATTTTCCCCCTTGACCTTCATTATTTCCCTTATCAGCACAAAGCCAAAGTTCAATAGAAGTAGAATCATTCAATGCCTTATTTGTTATGGTTAATAGTGCATGAGATGCTTTTTTTTTTTTTACTTTCTCTAATCAAAAATCGTGCATTTCATTCATGCAGATAACATGCAAATGTAGTAGAAAGAATATTTTTGCAAAATATTGTGAAACATTTAGAAAACTTGAAATGGGTTGACATAAAATGTTCTGCATTTTCAGTGGCATCCTTATAAGAAGCAGCACTGAGCAAAGGATTAATAATATTATTGTCATAATAAATTGCCCAAGTGCAATCAGTGAAAAGGTATGAGGGTTCTGTGGTAATTTTTTCTTCATTGTACAACAGCCATTTAGCATTTGCTGTGCTTGTGCGAAGATTTAGTGTATGTGGCATGGATAATTCAACCCCAAGGGATTTATTTAGCTGTTTTCAGGTTGCTTGTGAAGCCCTTCACCCCAACCTCATCTTCTTTTCTGCTGGCTGTATTTTTATGCGTTTTGCAAGCAGACATGGCAGTACAAGCTTTACTTAGGAACGTCTTGTGAACACTAAGCCTGCTTTTTTCTCTTCCAATGATTTACCTTTTTTTAGCCTGAGGTGTGTCATTTTAATAAACTGCAATATTTAAAGTCAACCCGGTCACAGTGGCCACCACAGCCTTAGTAAACAAAAATGACAGTAACATTCAATTTTTCAGATGTTGTGCTGAAATTTCACATGGTAGTAGCTGAGAACCACTCGCAACACATACCTCAAGTGCTAACAGACACATGAGATCACCTAAGACTTATTCAAGATTTGACAAAACTGGTATAACAGCACCATTTCGTAACAAAATATATTCTTCAGTGTTTCCCCTACCATTATACAAGCAGAGCACCCTGCCATGTCAACAGAACTGAGCGCTCTGACTACCGAACTAACCCCTACCCCACCCCGGAAAACTGCCGGCACTGAAGTAGCACTAAGCTAGTGGCACACGATACCGACGTGCTTTTAAATGATACAGAGGTAGCACCATGGGTAGTGCTCTGTACCCCTCAACCTGAGACATCTCTCCCCCCACCGCTCGAAAACTCTCGTAGAAACAGCACATTACACAGATGTGTCTATCTACACCTCCCCTCACTCCTGGCAAATATCATGGAAGATTATGGCTCCTCAAAGTACTCCTTCCATCTTCCTGGTACACTCTCCTCACTTGTTAGAACATTACCATTCCAATCTGTAACTCAGTCTAACCTGCTGCATATCCTTTCCAGCCTGATCCCTCTGTCTTGCCAATCGGTACAAATACTTCTTGCCCACTTTAGTGTCCAGCCTCCCATACAACTCATCATATGCCTTCAGTTTGCTTTAGCTACTTCCCTCTTTGCTCTATGTCCCATCTCCTTATATTCCTGTCTCCTCTCTTCAGTCCTCTCACTGTCATATTTCTTCTTGGCTAATCTCTTTCTTTGAATGGCGTCCTGCACTTCACTATTCCACCACCAGGTTTCCTTATCATCCATTCTCTGTCCAGATGACACACCAAGTACCTTCCTACCTGTCTCTCTAATTACTGTTGCTGTATTAGTCCAGTCAATTGGAAAGTCTACCACCCAGAGCCTTTAACAGCTCCTCTGAATTTCTCACAACATTCTTCCTTTTTCAACTTCCCCCATTTGGTCTTCTTCTCTGATTTTTCTATTTTTCACAACAAGTCATTCTGCACACAACCATCCAATGCTGTCTGGCCACGCTCTCCCCTGCCGCAACCTTACAGTCCCCAATCTCCCTCAGGTTTCCTCTTCTACACAGGATGTAGTCGACCTGTGGAGACAATTCAATTCAGTTTATTTATATAGCGCCGAGTCACAGACAAGGCAAGTACACTAGAGGAAACACTGTTCTTAGTTTAAAACGTACTCCTAATTGTGTTTAATAAGCTTTCAGCCCACACTCATAACTGCTGTTGTTCTTGGGGAGTGGCTTGCTGAAATATCACCTTGAGTCTTGCCATTTCCCTACCTCGTTTACTTTATTAAAGCAAGTATCTGCCGTGAGAAAGGAGGCAGGAAACAAATGAGGAAAGAAGGAAACTGAAGATGTTGAGAAATAAAGTTATGCTTACACCCATTTTGAAGCTGACATGTATGCATTTGCGCACCACCGTAATCAGTCTCGAGGGGGGCCCTAACATGGGGAAGAGATTAATAAAACGAGGAGGAAACGGGAGTGTCAGTTCAAATTAATGTACAATGGTGGGAGAAGTATCTGTAGGCCCTGCATGGGCAGAGTGGGGGTGGTATTAGCACCGGCAGCACAAGCCAGAAGGAAACGACATCCGCAGGGTTGCCACGACAATGTAGAGAACGCCTCCAACCCTTTTTGGGTCTCTCCCTCAGTCATCCCTCACTTCATCCATCAGTCCCTTGCTTGTGCAATCTTTCATCTATCTTCCCCCTTCTGCTCGCTCCGTCTTTATCTCCACACTCCTCTCTCTCTCTCTCCCCTCCTCCGTTCTTTTCGCTCGCCGTCATCAGCACGTCTCTTCATGAACACGCCAGCGACAGCGCCGCCGATCTCCCCTTCCAAATTGTCTCTCTCCATCTGAGACGACCATAATGATTGCATTCCCACACTTCATTGTAAAACTAGCAAATGGACAAAAATGGAACACACACACACACACACAAAAAAAAAATACTAAGAAAGAAAAGCTGCTTGTGGCTTTCTGCCTATTTGTAGTCTGCTGTTAGGAATCTGAATCTTCTTAGAAGGAGGGGACTTTCATCCTTAAAAGAAAAGACACAATGGTTGTTTTGACAGGGCTGAAGGTACAAAAACCATTCTTTACTCTGCCGCACGGTGATTATTATGTCCTGACTCATCGCTTGGCGTGTTGCAACGCACACACACTCAATGGACCACGTAAAATTATAGCTTGGATGGTAGAAATCAAATGCAAATTGCATACGCAAACAGACGGAAACCGAGTGGATGTTAATGATATGACAGTCAAATGTGTTTTGAAATGTCGTCTGGCAAATACCAATTAAAGGGCGAAATGGAGCAACAACGTGGAAAGCGTTTTGTGTACAAATGATGCTGACAACATACTTTACACCAGCATGTGTCTTTTGTGATCTCTATGGTGGGAAGCCATGCGGACGCGTCATTCTAATGTGAAACAATGGGTCTTTTGTGGACAACTGTTTATTTATTTATGTTTTTGTAGCATTGTTGGAGTGCTAATATTTTAGGTGTAAAATTGAAAAAAATTATTATTTCAGGGAGTGGCGATTTTAGCCTCTTGCTTTAATGTTTAACGTATGTCTTGGATCTTTTAGCGTACCGTTTGGCATTGATTTAGTGTATATCTTAGATCCTTATACACTGTTTTTTTACACTTTACATTTTTCTTATTTTTGTGTGAAACTGGGACCCTGAGTACATTATTTTGTTCCACCTCATGTACCACATGTGATCAAAAGGACAATAAAATTGACTTGAACTTGAACTAAATCACCTGCTTCGAACGTTATCAACCATTAAATGGCCATTATCAGTTATTATCATCCCCATACGTAGCGGTCAGATTGCCCCTCCTGTACCTCCTAGTAGGTTTTAAGGTACGTTGTCACCGTTGGTAGCGATGACAGCAGGCTCCGTCTTTAGCTACGTGTTAAACATTATAGTAAAGATTCTGGCGTTAGGTTTAGGGTCTTGGTTAGGTTTAGGCACAAGGGTAAGGGGTTAGGTTTAGGGTTGGTCCTCTGGGTCAGGTGTAAGGTTAGGTTTAGGAAAACTGTTACATAAGCTGAAAAAACAAAAAACACTACACTTCCGGTTTTAAGGAAAAATGCTGCCTACTCACAGCGATAATAACGCTAATAACGTTCTTTTAAACATGCTAGGAGGTAGATTGGGCAGTTTCGCAGCTTTATATGAGGATGATAACAGCTAATAGGGGCGGCCGTGGCGTAGTGGTAATGGCAGTCGTCCCCCGATCGGAAGGTTGGCGGTTCGAATCCCGGTTCCCCACACCATGTGTCGTTGTGTCCTTGGGCAAGACACTTAACCCCGAGTTGCTCCCGGTAGGACTGGAAAGCACCTTGCATGGTAGTCTGCCGCTACCGGTGTATGAATGTGTGTAGCATTCAATGTGTGTAGCACTTTGAGATTTTCACTAATGAAAAGTGCGTTATAAATTGAATTCATTATTATTATTATTATTATTATTATTATTATTATTATTATTATTATTATTATAATAACGCCCATTGTATGGACTGACAACATCCGAAGCCGCTTACTAACTTTTAACTCGGCACCCCTGAAAATTAAGAAACCGTCATTAGGATTTTGTAAGGAAACTCAGTTCTCAAACATTAGATTCACCAAAATATTAAATAAATTTGAAAAAAATGAAGAAAATGATAATGGGCCAGTAAAATCAGATGTTTCTTGCATGAGTCGGCACCTCAAACACCACCCGTCAATCAGTCTAGCAGGCTTGTCAGCAACTGACCAATCGGCGATCTCAATTTGTCCCGAAGTTAGACGCCACTTACCTGCAGGAGCTCCACCCCCTTGTTCTCCAACAATATTGTCAGGGTTTTGCATTTGGAATGCTTGGCGATCATAGGGATCGCGTGAAAAATCATTAGAAGCAGTACCGTATTTTCTGGTGTATAGGTCACACCGGTGTATAGGTCGCACCATCCAATCATCACCAATAGATTGGAAAAATCCCTAGATATGTCACACCGGTGTATAGGTCGCACCTACGTTTAGCTCTGCTGCAAATGTCTGCCACAGGAGCACACAGCAAGGCTTTTAAGAAGATTAACACTTAAAAACAATTATTTGTTTGATAAAAATTATAGCAAATATGTGTCTGAGCTGAACTTTTCCTTAATAAATGAACGTAATTGTGAAATGAGCTGGATTTAAAAATTTGTTTCACCGAAAGTGATAACAAGCCATATATAGGTCGCACCGGTGTATAGGTCGCAGGCCTTGAAAAAAAAAACATAAAAAGGTGCGACCTATACACCGGAAAATACAGTAGTTAAACTTTGTTAGTGGGGAAGATGTAATACAGACAGTGTTGCCCTGAGTGTTTAGAGATTGGAATACAGTTCATACCATTTCCAAAACCTAAACAGAGTCTGGAAAAATGTATAATATGGAGAAAGCCCTGCGGCCGACATTATGATCAGCTGAATACAACAGTTATAAACGGGAAGTACCACAAATTTATCTTTACAAAGGTAAATGCAGGTTTTTGTCATAATTACATTGTATGCTTAATGGTCAAATTAAAGGTTAATGCTTAAAGCTAGCTGTGCTTTGTTTTGTGTGTTTTAAATGTATATAAATGTTGCAACTTCTGGTTGCATAAGTTTAGTCTTTGTTTTTTATGATCACTTAGCACTAAACTGATTCTGTACAAAGTGTTTATTATGCTGTGAACTGTACAGTAAAGTGGAGTGCCACGTCTGTAGCAGTGGTGCAGCCTACATTTTTTGTAGTGGGTATACTGTGCTTAGAAACCAAAGTACACCGGTTAGTATGATGTAATCCTTGATTTATTTTGATTTGTAAACATATTGGAACATTTCAAAATGTATCTGATGCTTTTATTTGAATACATGCACAACTGACTTTGTACCACTGTTGACTTTGTATTAAAAACATGTTATAGAATTTATTAAACAGTATCAAAGCAAAACGTATTAAGTAGTAAGTAAATAAGGAATAATTATACAAAAAACAGGTTGAACCAACTGAATGTATCTATAAAATGTTACAAATGTGTTGACAATGACATGAGCTCATGTCACGTATCATTGCCAATGATACGTGACATGGGCTCATGTCAACGGGCACTTTAAGTGGATATACTGAAATTCACAAGTTTTTCAAGTGGGTATACTCCATATACAGGTAGTCCCCGACTTACGAGCGAGTTCCGTTACTACGAGGTTCTCGTAAGATGAAAATCTCTTAAGTCCGTACATGTATAAAAATTAATTTCTTACTTTGAGCGCAGCTTCTCTCGTCTCTTAGCTCCGCCGCGTTAAGTCCGAGGTCCCCAGCTTTCTGCAGCACCACGTAGTCCAAACTGTTTAAAGGAAGGACTGTTAGTACGCTAACTTCATACATTTGGAGCCAGAAAAATATTTAATAAACTTACCGAAAGCCGTTTCTCCGCGGTGTTCATTCATCCAAACAAGCTGCCCACGTTACCTGTTGTTAGCCCCCACCAGATTAGGCCTGCTCTTGTTAGCGCTTGTTAGCGTGTAGCATATCCAAAAAAAGGCTGTCGGAGCTGCTTCTCCACGTTAGCTGGTGTCCATCCAACATCTTAGGCGAGCTCCCGGACATTGAGGCGAGCTCCCGGCCGCCGGCCGTCGGTTCGGTTCTGGTCCGCTTAGCATTTAGCCTAGCCTTAGCTTAGCCCATGAGCTAATGTTGTTGTGCGGCGCTTTGGGAGCAATCGCTGAGCGATCTGCTGCTGCTGCTCCAGTCCAGACACATCCACAAAGTTCACTGAGTGTTTCCAGCTATTTTATCCGTATGAGGCAACCTCTGATCGGACACACGGTCCTCAAAGCCAGCAGCTCCCGGCCGCAGAAGGTCTCTTCGCCGGCATGTCTACAGTAATCCCCGCCCGCTTAGCTCCGCTCGTTGCATGGTCAGGCGGAGGGGATCCGCTCGTCTTATGTCTGCCGGATGCGCGTTGGGAGCGATCGCTAATACGCTAAAAATTGAAATAAAACATAAAAATAACAATTATACTTTATTTATAAAGCCATTTAAAACAACCACAGCTGCAACAAAGTGCTGTACACATGAAATTAAGAACATTTAAACACACAAAAAAATAATAATAAAAAATCTATATTTTTATTAAATATGATAACCTCGTAAAGTCGGATCCTCGTAAGTCCAGACGCTCGTAAATCGGGGACTACGTGTACCCGCATATCACATAGATTACGCCACTGGTCTGTTGCATCTTAGCTAGCACGTCTGTATTGTGTGCCACTAGCTTAGCGCTACTTCTTGTACCTAGTTCTCTAAAATAGTTATTGAATCAAATTTTTACTTGTAGGTATGTAAGTAAACATAGATGTTTACTTACATTACTTTACAAATGCTTCTGAATGATGCCAATGGCCAATGCGTTGTTCAAGCCAAGAGCCACTGTCAACACTGAGGGCTGAGCACCCCTAAAGCGCAGTGTCTACAATCGCCTGCACTGTTGTTTAACCCCGTCAAGTAAGTTTTGCTAAAGAATAATTTATTTTTCACCACATATGCTTTAATATGCATTCCATCTGTTACCATGGAAGGTATGTGTGTTTGTTCATCAGTTAGCAAAATATGCATATAAAACCTGAGTATATTTTGGTGTCAATAGCCTATATGCCACGGACTTCCGTTCCAGCACCTCCGCCGTCATTACACAGGCGGCGCACTTCCGGTTAGCGGGAAAGACACAAACATAAATGACTAAATACAATTAATAAAACATCTGCATCCACACCAATAATAACTCCATACACATATAAAACCATATAAAATTATGGCGACGTTCCCCCTAAGGATAGCCGCGATAAATGCTCGCCGACACCCCCCCGCGGGACAGCTGTTCCCACCGGTGGGCGGACACAACGGTACTCACGTGTAGTGCCGGTAGCGCGCAGCCGCTTCCCGTTTCGGGTCGTTGTCATGGTAGGCTACTATGAGCTAACGCTAGCAACAACGGCAGTGGATGGGAACCGGAAGTGGCGGGTATGTGTTGGATTTTACCGGAAGTACGTCACGCACCCCCGTGGCATATAGGCTATTGATACAAGACACCCAAAACAGCTTTTCCTGAACAACCACAAAATTATTATAAATGAAGTATTTTAGCAAGTATTTACCTACTATTTGGCGTGGTAGTAGCTAAGACCCTGTACAGACCTGGCATGGAAGTCTGTCTTTAGCTTTTGGATTGCATTCCTCTAGCATTAAGATGTGAATATCTCCCATGCACATTAAAACCATTATCCCTCAGACCACCTCCAGAGGGGTTCCCTTCTGATCCTCAATGTAGGACCTCTGCCTAAATTGATCTCATGGCAAAAAGAGAAGTTTCTCAGTCAGAGCACACTACTTGCAGTGAATCCTCTGAGATGGGTTTTTGGCGAAAAGTCTGAATTGGTCCCAAGTTAGTCCTAACTGACTCTGGGTGATAAAAAAAAAAGTTGAAGGTATTTTTCTTTAAATCTTTACCATGCAAGGGAGTGAGCAAATTGCATGTTTATGAATAAATGTGATTCACTACACATTTCATTTTTTAATAAAAAATGGCTACCGTGGTCTGGAAGATTTAATATTTCAACAGCTGATGGTGCTTTTTTTTATCTCAAAGTCTTACCAAATATTTGGTCAGAATAATACTTGTGAAAGACCATTAAAAATAACCATTGTCCTTTTTTCATTGATCCAGACAGTACAATATTAGGTTATTTCAGGGCACTGAACAACAACATTGACATATGTTTTTTTTTTTTTAAGGCTTTTTTTATTTTATTTTATTTAAGCCAGCAGATTGTGTTGAATCTTCACTTCGTTGCAGTCTTCCATCCTGAGCAAACACAAAGGCAACAGTGGAAAGAAAAAAAAAATTTAACAGGAAGAAACCTCCAGAAGAACCAGACTAAGGACAAGAGACAATCTGCTTCAACCTGCTCTGTTTTGAGAGGACAGGAAGGAGGAACGGATACAAAATGGCAGGTCCAGGTGCGATTTCTATAGGAGGAAAGACAAAAAAACATGTTAAGATAGAGCTCCAGGTAGTCCTCGACTTACGAACGAGTTCCGGACCTACGCACCGTTCGTAACCCGATTTTGACGTAAGTCGGAACTCAGAGCACGTGGCGTTCGTAAGTCCGGATTTTTGGACGTAAGTCGAAACTCAGAGCACGTGGCGTTCGTACGCTGCTGCCGCACACCCGTTTATCGACATGAGACTGAACAAGCGTACATACTGGTCCATAAACATGCACAGAACTTTATTTACAAACGGTTAGCTAACACACTTTCATCTCATATTCATCTATAAACACAGCACGTATTAGCATTCGGAGCGCGTTCGTAAGTCCGAGTTGCCGAAGTCGAGGGCGCCGTAAGTCGAAGACTCCCTGTAATTACAAATACAAACAGGTACAGTAGAGCAACTAAAGACAGCAGCAGAGGAAATGTGGTCAATTTTTCCTCCAACAATCTTAAGACTGTAGCAACATAACAAAGGGATATCTCAAGAAACCCAAACTGTTTATGTTTATGTTTATGTTTATTACTGTTCATTTTTTTTACAAAAGAAACAATACAAGACAATCTCATAAATGATAGTGTACAAAATGTAAAAAAATGAAAGGTAGCAGAAAGAAGAATAAATCTTATTATATCTGCCCCTTACTTCCAACAATCAGATTAAACAATAATAATCTTCAACCAACAGTACAAAATGACTAACTCTTTCTAATTTTCTAACTAATACAATACACATTACGCTATTTCATATATTTTTTAACACATTTTTTGATCATTTTCTTAAATGTAAACATTGACTTGGCATTTTTAACTACATTCTCCAAGCCATTCCATAATCTAATTCCCTGGATTGAGGTAGAACGTCCCTTCAAACTAGTTCTGAATTGTGGTTTTACAAACATCTCTGTCCCCTTAAGATTATAACAACTTTGTCTTTTAACAAAATGCATTTGGATATTTAAAGGTAATGCATTATTTTGAGCCCTATACATAACTGATAAAATATTATAGTCTACCAAATCATGGAACTTCAATAACTTCAGTTGATAAAATAATGTACTTGATGGATGACGGTAATGTTTTCTAGTGATAATTCTTACAGCTCTTTTCTGTAATACAAAAATAGGCTTTGTGATTGTTTTACACGCATTCCCCCAAACATCAATACAATAGATTAAGTGTGGAACAATGATTGTGTTATACAACAAATACAGAGCTTTATCATTCAATAGGTCTCTGACTTTGTACAGTACTGCAATCGATTTAGCTATTTTTATTCTTACAGAATTTATGTGTTGTTTCCATGTCAGTTTGTCATCAATGATAACACCCAAAAACTTCACCTCACTCACTCTACAAATCTCAACATCCTCAATTTTGAGTGGAACATCAACAGTTTTCTTTTTATTACCGAATATCATGTAATTAGTTTTTTCTAGATTTAATGATTATTTATTTATTTTAAACCAAGTTTGTATCTTGACAAATTCTGTCTTTTATCAATTCCAACATTTGTTCTATATCTTCACCTAAACAGAAAAATGTGGTATCATCAGTAAAAAGTACACATTTAAGGAGTCCTAAGGAAACTAACCCAAACTATAGGATGTATCAAAAAGGAAAGATTTAAGCCTAATCTTAAAAAGTAGACAATGCGTCAGCCTCACAGACAGAAACTGGAAGTTGGTTCCACAAAATAGGAGCCTGATAACTGAAAGATCTTCCTCCCATTCTGATTTTGGAAAGTCTAGGAACCACAAGTAAACCTGCAGTCTGAGAGTGAAATGCTCTTTTGGGAAAATATGTAATTATTATTATTTATTTGTCTTTTGGCTGCTCCCTTCGTCAGGGTTCGCCACAATGAACCTTCTCGCACAAAGACTTTGCAATTGTTTTTACACTGGGTGCCCTTCCTGACTCAACCACAGACCACCAAGCTACCACAGTCCTCTTTGTGGAACAGAGAGCTGCTATTTAGGGTGCCCAGGGAAGCAGATGGTGTGGGTTAAGGGCCTTGCTCAAGGGCCCAGAATGGGGCAAATGAGGGTGGAGGCAGATGTGAAGTTGTCCGTACGGAGAGTTGAACCTGCGACCTTCAAATCACAGGACCACCTTCTCTAACCTCTGCACCACCACTTCTACCCGGGAATTTTTTAAAAATAATAAGATCTAAATATAAGATGGGGCTAGGTTGTTGAGAGCTTTGCAGGTTAGAAGTAAAATTTTGAATTATATTCTGAATTTGACAGGGAGTCAATGGAGAGAAGCTAAAACTGGAGAGAGATGATCTCTCCTTCTAACTCTCATTAAAAGTTAGGATACCAGCTAATTTAGGTTAGAAAATAATTTATAACTAACATTTTAGAACCAGCACCTTTTGAAAATCTCAAGATAACGTAGCCATTGCTACTAACAATCGGGGCACCTTCAACTACAGTATACACTGATGGTCATATTGTTATGGCTGTTCTGTTAATTGGACATGTTTTTTTTTTCTTTTTGTGGGGGGAAAACATACAGTAATCTTAGTGTTTCACACACATGGCACACGATAGTTTCCGCTAAACAAACGCTAACGTGAATGCCGTGCAAGATTAGCAATAAACCGGATCCCCGTTGAGACCATTGATCTGAAACCGGGAAGGCTCGCTTACTAATCAATACGACAGGCGTCTGCAAAATCCTGAACCTTTTACTGAAACGGTACTCTCTGGTTACGTGAGCTCTACTGTTTTTTTTTTTTTTTTTTTACATAATCACTCAGTAGTCTTGACTCATCTAGGCCAACTGGCATAATAATAAAGAGTGGAGGGAAATTTGGGAAGACTTTAACTAGCAGAAACTACAATACGGCATTAAAGCTACCGGTACTTTCACTCACTCAGATGAGGATACACTGCCAGTGATTAAGCTTTGGCTGGGTGTGTGTGCTTGCTTTGGTTTGACTGTGTGTGTGTCAATGCCCTGACTACACTCAGCCTGTAGCAAGAGCCTTAAATTATACATATGTTCTCATTCCATTACCAGTGGCAACTACTAAAGGCTTCCCAGAATTTCCATTATCAAAATGAAGGAACATAGACACTTGCACTCCCTCTCTCTCTCTTGCTCATACTGTACGTCTAACTAAGAGTGCACACGTTTAGGCAGGGCAGTGCATTTTTACTCATCTGGTTACATTAAACAGTGACGATCCGGGGAAAGCTTTGGATATAACGGGGTTATCTGTGACCGAGCAGTTGCCAATTCGGATCTGCCAAATAAGACTGTCAAAATCTGGATGGGGGAGGGTGAATGAAGAATAATAGTGTGCCCAGCCTTCGTAGCTTTCAGGGAGATGCCACATAGAATGGCATTTAATCCTGTTCTCCAGTGGATGTGTTCAATGTCCAGAGGCAGTGAGCTCCACTTGCACTGACCATCACCCAGTTAAAGCTTTGTATTCGAGCTTGAAGTCAAATGTTCACTTTTGCATGCATATTGCAGTCACATTATGACATTTGCAGATATTCACTCCTACAGTATAAAAATACCCACATATTTTCACTTTATTCATGTAAATAAAATATTTTATAAACAAATGCGGTTTCAGTTTAAAACATCCGAAATGTAATATGACCTCATTCATTTAAATTCAGCTTATTTACCGTATATAGCGTCATGTCACATCAGAAGTCGTCTCAGGGCACTGTACAAAAACATTCACATACATAAAAAAAGTCAGTTAGTAAAAGTTCTCTATCTAAAGATACAGGTAATCCCCAACTTACGAGCGAGTTCCGTTGCTTTTTGCTTGTGACACGAAATCTCGTGTGTCGGAACCCGAAACACGTGTTGCTCGTAAGTCCGGATTTTCGGTCGTAAGTCGGAAAATGTATGCTAGCGCTACTACAAACACTCGTTTTTCATCACAAACGTTCATACTAGTTCATAAACATGCTCAGAAACTTGTTTACAAAATGTTAGCTAACACACTTTCATCTAGCCTGGCCCTCGCCTTCCTGCACAGCTCCGCTCAATTCTCATTTCCCTTCACTGCACGTCTGGGACTTCTCCCATCCACAAGGATTTCTCCGGTAGAATTTTGTTCGTACCAATCAGAGAACAGAAGGGGCGGAGTTTTTGGCCCCCTAACCCATGCCCCCACCTGTCCCAGCGCGCAGAGCCCTATAAAGGGCTCTGCCAGCGCGCAGCCAAGCAGCGGCATGTTCTCATTCAAAGCGATGCAGGACTGTTTTATATGTGACACAAATTTATTAATTTCCCCTTCTTAATCCCTTATCTGGAGTTTTCTTTTGTTTTTTGGCCAAAAGTCAAGTGATCGCTCGCTCCCTCCTCCTTCTCTCCCTCCGCTGAAATGAACAAGGAAATGGCTGAGGTTGTCACGAGAATTAAACTCGGGTTTTACGTTGCTGCCCGAGTCCCATCAGATTTTCTGGTCTTCTGGTGAGCTGGACCAGCGATCCATGGTTTTATTTTATTTTATTTAAACGTTTTATAACATATAAACACAGGATTTCCAGCGCGGCAGCCAGCAGCGAGAGAAAAGCTGCAGGAGGCGGAGCAGTTGTCAAGTTCACCAGAGCACGGGGGGTGGCTCTGAGGGGAGGGAGCAGAATGCTTTCCCTGTTCAAAATATCCAATGGTTTTGTTCCTCAGCAGAGGCCAACGCCTCCAGCAAGAATCGTTTTAAAATGGAGAAAGTCCAGACCCTTGTCTGAAGCGAAGTGAAGGACAGGGTCTGGTTTTAACCAGGCTAACTTTCATCTAAAAACACATAAAAGTGCTGTATTTTCTGTATGTTCTTTACAAATTTACTGTTTGTTAGTAAGCTCGTAAGTCCGGAACCTCGTATTCAAGATTCAAGAGCTTTTTATTAACATTGCACCAGTTGTTACCAATACAGCGTGATTATGTATTCACAGTCAACCCGAGATGGGGAGTGTGTAAAGCTGCTGCTTATTCAGAACACATTACATGTTCTTCAGCGCGGCCTCTCTCATCCGTTTCGGGATGAAGGTCAAAGGTGTGAAAAAAGGAAAGTACCATTGGGGTCACAGCGTTGGTATTAAAAAAATGTATCACATTTTGTCTGCCAAGACACCGCATGACACAGTAAAAACTATACCAAATAAGCACATTTAGACAGTTACATGTTGCATGTTGAAACTGAGGCAGGGAGGATTCTGTCCATGAGACACCAGATAGCGACAGTCTGACCAGCCGGCCTCCGATAACGCTCATAGAAAAGTTCTCCGGGGGGGTAGCAGACGAGACAAAGAGCAGCTGTTTTGTCCACAGTAGAGCACATCTCAGGGGAAATTAGATATCCAGCCTTTCTCAAGGCTGTTTCCAAGGGAGTCAGATAAGAATTGACAAATATTTTCATTTCAGGCTCACATTGTAATTTCTGTAGCCTTCAGTCTGTAAGGGCGACTCTGTTCCAAGTGATCCAATTCGGGACTTTTTTCCACTGATCCAAGCTCTGACCTCAGATGTTGACCACAGCGTGCAGAGTCCCAGTCCGAGGGTGATCTGTTCACCCTCTGGATAAGCTCGCAAACAGCTGATTTCACGAGGTCACCGCGCAGACCAGACGTCGGGTGCCCCTCCTTTGCGATAGACCAGTGCTCCACAAACGCCAAAAAGCAGAGCGCTGCCATCATAATCCAATATAAACCAGATTCTTCATCTCCACAGAGCACAGAACAGAGAGCGAGACGCACACCATCCACACCCAGGAATCCATGGCGTATCCTCTTCATCACTCTGTGTGGGTGGACCGGCTCCCCTTGTGCCGTTTCTTCTGTAGAAATCTTGTTCGTAGAATCGAGTGCCCAAACCTCCAATCCATCTTAATTTGCGTTCGAGGTGCTTTGCTGAGGAGCTGCGGGCAGCAGGGGGGGAAGGACGGGAGATGGAAGGACTTGCGACTGCCTCCGTTGAGAGCCAAGGTTGAAGATGTCGATGCACTCGTAAGTCGGGGATTACCTGTATATGGAAAGCATTTTTTCCCGGGGAAAATAAGTTGGTCCCGGGTCCGGCAGACTGTCTGCCGGACCCGGTTCTGGAGGGCTGTCCAGGAGGGCTGTCTGGAAAGGCTGCTGCTACGCTCATTGTTACCATCAGGTTGCTGCTGGGACCTGCTAACCTGTTAATGCTGCTAACAAGATCCTTCATCTGCCTTATCAGACCGAACTCTGCAGACCCGTTTGGTTCCGCGGGGGAACCTTGGATGTTCTCTGTCTGCTGGACCTTGTTCTGGAGGGCAGTCTGGAAGGCAGCGGCTACAGTCCTTATCATCATGCTGATGAAGAGACCTGCTAACAAGACCTTCTAACCCTGCTAACAACACCATGCCGCTAACCGAACCACGCCGCTCTCACTACCATGGTGCTAACTGGACCATGTTGCTAAGATAATTTCGCTGTCATCCGAACCACTCTGCCAATAGGACAATGCTGCTGTAGCTTTATTTCTTTTTCACTTTAGGCACCTTGTTTCTGTATTTGTGTTGCATGCTTTAAATAAATCCTAGTTTATCTTAGTTTAGTTTATGTTACTGCTCGCATTAAGCGTGTAAATTATAGCCAAACAGGACCGATGAGAATCACGCTGCTGTTGTTTGGTGTATTGTTTTGCACTATTGGTGACCGGCATTATATATCTTAGCTATTTTAGTTTAGGCGTTTATTTAGCGTATATCTTATTTTGTATCGCAGATCCTTATTTACTGTTGCGTTTTACACTTTATATTTTTGCTATTGTATGATGTAACTGGGACCCTGTGTACACAATTTCATTCCACTACATGTACCACATGTGATGTGAATGACAAATAAACTCTGACTTTGATATTAAAAAAGCTCCAATAGTCCAACAGTTGGTGCACTTTGTAACACTGTCACTTTTGTAGCTCTCTCTTTTCATACAACTCGTGAATTCTTCTTGTGATGGTAAGACGTCACACAGACCAGCATCTTCCACAATGCTAATTAACCTGCAATTTGTAGCATTCCACTTTGATATAGCAATTGTTAGCTTGTCTTGCTTATGTTTCTTATTTTTCTCCCACACTCTGCATCCAGCCTTGTCTGCAGAAGCCTCCCTCCACTATTCATTATGATGGATTATTAAGTAACATCAACGGTGTGTTTTGAATTGAATATTTCAGACTCAAACTACTTCTTTGATGCAGTGCTTATGGACAGCCTTACGTCTGTCCAGCCTGCTGTTGGGAAAAATTTTAAAATAAGAACAACAAATACAAGTTTTGTACCTTTCTCCATGTTTCTGTCCTTGCTGCTCAGTTTCTGAAAGGGTTCATGTGAGCGATGCGTGACAGCAGCCCCACAAAACAAAGGCTCTCATTGGTTGAGATGCTCAATGACCATCCACAGCCAGTAGTGATCAACTTCCCACCACCCATGACCAATGTGTCTGTCTGTGTGTGTATCGGTATGTGTGTAAACAGCCACTGAGTGGCCGGCTTAAAGGGTGTGTGACATGATTTTGGAACTATGCATAAAGTGGCACAACATATATATGTTGTCTCATTCAACTATGTTCGTTTTTACAAGCAAAATGATAAATCTATGAAAATTTGATTTAAAAGTGATTTTGAAATTGGCGCCGTGTTTCGTCAAGGGACATCCGGGTACTTACGCATGCGACGTCGTGACGTAGGGACCAGCACGGTTGTCTGCCGCTGCTATTAATATGCAGTTAAATTGTCTTCAAGATCGCTTATTTTCTTTTGTATAACTTGAAAAATGCCGGTACGTTGTGTCGCATTTGGGTGTTCTAACATCGCCAGCCCTGTAGATGACTAAGATCGGGTTCCAGCCCTTCACCCTCGGAACTTTGCTCATCTGAAATGTCGGATTTCCCCTCGCACCACCTCGTTCACTGAACGGTAAGAGTCAAATAAATACGGGTGCAGACCTAAATTAGAACCAGCTGTTTCTTGTTCAACACTCAAACTAACTTCGGCTTCCCAAACTGAAGACAAATCGCTCAAATCTTCACTTAAATTGCTTAATTCCTCGGTTTGTATATTCTCTGCCATAGTTATTTACAAGGTGCGTTCTGGCGATTGCGTCATAAAATGCGTCAGTGTTTGACCCCTCCTTTCTCCTCCCGAAAACTGTGACGCTCTGAAGAGAACTATTTTATTAAAAAATACTTTTATATAATAATTATTCGAAGCATATTATGTTTACAAAAAAAAATCAAAGCTGAGTAGCTACTCTGCCACTTTATGCATAGTTCCAAAATCATGTCACACACACTTTAAAAATCAAGAAAAAGCTAACAGTGTTAAGTTGACGCAATAATAACGCATTCATGTGCCCAGCACTAACATATACCGTATTTTTTTGCTGTATGGGTTGTGGTTTTCTTGCATGTGTTGCATGACCTGCGGCTTGTACAGCGAAGTGACGTATTTATGGAATTTTTTATCCCATATATTTACAAACCAATTTTTGGATGAGATATGACTGTTTTCATTCATTCTGACTGAAAATATTGAACACTACCATTTTCAGCAGCTAGATGGCACTAAAGTCGTATGGCATGACTTTGGATCATGTAATACGTAAAAGTGGCTATTAAGGACACAATCAGCTTGCCATAGCCTGCCACTGTCATCTGCCTGGAGCAAATGTCAAATTTGCTTCATTTTGCTGCAGCGCCCTGGCAAAATGTAGATACATTGACCATTGGAAGTCCTTTCATTAAGTAAATGTTCAACTGAAACACACCTTTAATATAAAGTCAAACTAACAAATAATTGTTTTGAGGTGGCTATCTTGTTAAATTTCGAAGAAATGGACAGCGAGTCGTCCCTCCGCGCATTCATGTTTCCGCGTATCGGCTTTTGAAAATTCAGCTGATTTGACCGTCAAAGTACATTTATTAAAGTAAAGTTAGGCTGAGATGCACCTTTGCTATTATGTCAAGCAAGCAAATAATTGTTTTTAAGTGTTGATCTTGTTAAATTCTTGTTAAAGTACTCCCGTGGACGTTCACGCAGCCGCCAAGTGGCAGCAAATTGATTTTTGGCACAACACCAGCCCATATTTCCTGTTTCGGCCTACACTTCGGGGTTGTCAGCGGTGACGCGAAACAAACATGACGCATCAGCGATGTTGCATAATAGATGCGGTGTATTCAGCAAAACAACATATTTATGGATTTTTCAACGTTATTTGACAAATTTGGATTGATGCGACGTACAGGGCGATGTTATGTTTACAGTGGAAAATACGTAACACATTGAAATAATTTAATGTATTTTTTATTTTCTTGAAAATGACTATTTAAAGTCATTATTTAAAAAGATAGATTAATTAATGGGACATTTAAATGTAATGTGTACATGTATGTGTGTGTGTGTGTGTGTGTGTGTGTATAGTGATGGCTAGGCAGCTGTGGCTGATTGGTTAGAGCAGTCGGTTAGAGCAGTCGTCCTCCAGTGGGAGAGTTGGGTGTTCAATTCCACCAGCAGTCACATGTTGAAGTGTCCCTTGGGCAAGAATGTGTTTCCCATCGGTGTATGAATGTGATATAGCACTGATTATTCTTTGTGTGGATCTAGCAGAGTGCTGTATAAATGGGTAAATGAGGGCACAGATTGTTGTAAAGCACTTTGAGTTTATTCACAAGATAGAAATGTACTATATCAGTACAGTACAATCCATTTACCATTTAGTATTTTTGATGAGCCAACCCAACTTTTGATAGTGAATTTTCTTGTGCCTAGATACCCTAAAATTTAATTTGGCATGGTTTTTGTTTTTATAGTTATCCAGCTCATAAGGACTAGATCTATACAGTACATATATGGTGGCAACCATCTTGGATTTTGATGTGGGAACCCAATTTTTCAACGTAACCTTTCTTACATCTATATGTAGCCACACACCAAAACTGTTTGGTACCTCATTTATTTTTCAAGTTATCATTCCCGCAACACAGACAGACATAGGGTAAAGGTGATCCCCGACTTACGAGCGAGTTCCGTTCGTACGAGGTGCTCGCAACACGAAATCTCATTTGTCGGAACACAAAACATGTGTCGCTCGTAAGTCCGGATTTTCGGTCGTAAGTCGGAAAATTTATGCTAGCGCTACTACGAACACTCGTTTTTCAACACAAACGTACATACTAGTTCATAAACATGCTCAGAAACTTGTTTACAAACTGTTAGCTAACACACTTCCATCTAAAAACACATACCAGTGCTGTATTTTCTGTATGTTCTGTACAACTTTACTGTTCGTTAGTCAGCTCGTAAGTCCGGAACCTCGTATGTCGATGCGCTCGTAAGTCGGGGAGTACCTGTATTTCTAATTCCACCACATTATTTCCATAACTGGGGACAAAAATGCAAATGTAAATTTTAAAAAAATTACTGTAGCTTAACAGAGTCTTAATAACTTCAGTTCAGTCTACTTCCCAGCTTGTTCTTAAACATTTTTTGGGGTAAACAACCAACCCTCGCTGTGTTTGGTTCTCATCAGATTCCAGATCCAATCGGAGTGGCGGGCTATATGGAGCGGTGTTATCAGACAGCTGGGTGGAGGGGTCCAGTCAGCCAGAACTGCAGTCATTTGAGTCTGGCCACGAGCTGAGACAACATCAGACAAGGATTAAATCAACAAACCAAAGTGACCTAGGGTGACCAGGCAGACTACTTACAACTCTGTGGAGAGAGTATTAAGCTGGTTGTGGAGGGGAAAAAGTAACTGAGGTAAATGAAAAAATGAAAGAAGTATAGTCAAGGAGACGGCTTTGAAAAGAATTTCAGGAAGCAATCATCTCAGATAGATCTGATGATTTATGTGAGGAGTGTATAAAAGAAGATGAGTACTAAACATGTGCCAGTAAAGCGAAGAATTGCAGTATATCTGCCTTTTCTCACCTGTTTGGATTGTCATTTGCAATTTTAGAAAGCTTCATGTCTTTAGTTGCATAAAACGCACCTAGATTGAGCCGAGAATATTTGCGCATTCAGTGCTATGACAGCTGGATAAGATTGAGTTTGAAGATTAAAAACTGACCATTTGACAGAAATGTTATTCATCTGATTTGGCTGTGAAAATGACTCCAGTGGTACCGCATGATTAATGTGCCATTGTTCTATGCAATGTGAGCTTTTTCAGGTAATGCCTTTTTTTCCCTTTCCTGTCAACTGTGCTTATGTAGTGGAGGAACCTTCGCCATAAAGTGAAAATACAGATTGCATCATCAAACATTTGAGTTTATTACAAGATGAGAGTTTTTGAGATAGTTATGAAAATTACTTTGTTTAGTTAAATATTTAAATAAATAAATAAGGGGTCGGGTGCATTGTGGAATGGGTGGTGGCCGAGGGCGGGGACCCTGGCGGTCTGATCCTCGGCTACAGAAGCTGGCCATTGGGACATGGAATGTCACCTCTCTGGTGGGGAAGGAGCCTGAGCTAGTGTGTGAGGTTGAGAGGTTCCGGCTAGAAATAGTCGGACTCACCTCAACGCATGGCTCTGGCTCTGGAACCAGTTTCCTTGAGAGGGGTTGGACACTCTTCCACTCTGGAGTTGCCCCTGGTGAGAGGCGCCGAGCAGGAGTGGGCATACTTGTTGCCCCCCATCTTGGTGCCTGTACGTTGGGGTTCACCCCGGTGAACGAGAGGGTAGCCTCCCTTCGCCTACGTGTGGGGGGACGGGCTCTGACTGTTGTTTGTGCCTATGCGCCAAACGGCAGCGCAGATTACCCACCCTTTTTGGAGTCCTTGGAGGGGGTATTGGAGGGTGCGCCTCCTGGGGACTCCCTTGTTCTGCTGGGGGACTTCAACGCTCACGTGGGCAATGACAGTGAGACCTGGAGGGGTGTGGTTGGGAGGAACGGCCCCCCTGATCTGAACCCGAGTGGTGTTCTGTTGTTGGACTTCTGTGCTCGTCATGGATTGTCCATAACGAACACCATGTTCAGGCATAAGGGTGTCCATATGTGCTCTTGGCACCAGGACACCCTAGGTCGTAGTTCAATGATCGACTTTGTTGTCGTCTCATCTGATCTGCGGCCGCATGTCCTGGACACTCGGGTGAAGAGAGGGGCGGAGCTGTCAACTGACCACTACCTGGTGGTGAGTTGGCTCCGATGGTGGGGGAGGATGCCGGTCAGACCTGGCAGACCCAAACGTATTGTGAGGGTCTGCTGGGAACGTCTGGCAGAGTCTCCCGTAAGACGGAGCTTTAACTCCCACCTCCGGGAGAGCTTTGAACACGTTCCGAGGGAGGCGGGGGACATTGAGCCCGAGTGGGCCATGTTTCGCGCCTCTATTGTCGAGGCAGCTTATCGGAGTTGTGGCCGCAAGGTTGTTGGTGCCTGTCGTGGTGGCAACCCTCGAACCCGGTGGTGGACACCGGCGGTGAGGGATGCTGTCAAGCTGAAGAAGGAGTCCTATTGGGCCTTTTTGGCCTGTGGGACCCCGGAAGCAGCAGATAGGTACCGGCAGTCCAAGCGGCATGCGGCTCGGGTGGTTGCTGAGGCAAAAACTCGGGCGTGGGAGGAGTTCGGAGAGGCCATGGAGAATGACTTCCGTACGGCTTCGAGGCGATTCTGGTCCACCATCCGGCGTCTCAGTTGTGGGGTTGTGTTGGCTTACGCGACTCTGCAATATCGCGTGGACATCGGGGGCAGTTCCCTTGGATTGGCAGACTGGGGTGGTGGTTCCCCTATTCAAAAAGGGGGACCGTAGGGTGTGTTCCAACTATAGAGGGATCACACTCTTAAGCCTCCCTGGTAAGGTCTATTCAGGGGTTCTGGAGAGGAGGGTCCGTCGGATAGTCGAACCTCGGATTCAGGAGGAGCAGTGTGGTTTTCGTCCTGGTCGTGGAACACTAGACCAGCTCTACACCCTCAACAGGGTCCTGGAGGGTGCGTGGGAGTTTGCCCAACCAGTTTACATGTGCTTTGTAGACTTGGAAAAGGCATTCGACCGCGTCCCTCGGGGGGTTCTGTGGCGGGTACTCCGGGAGTATGGGGTACCAGGCCCTTTGATATGGGCTGTTAGGTCCCTGTACGACCGGTGTCAGAGCTTGGTCCGCATCGCTGGCAGTAAGTCAGGCTCGTTTCCGGTGAGAGTTGGACTCCGCCAAGGTTGCCCTTTGTCACCGATTCTGTTTATAACTTTTATGGACAGAATTTCTAGGCGCAGCCAAGGTGTTGAGAGGATCCGTTTTGGTGGCCTTAGAATCGCTTCTCTGTTTTTTGCAGATGATGTGGTCCTATTGGCTTCATCAGCTCGTGATCTACAGCTTTCGCTGGAGCGGTTTGCAGCTGAATGTGATGCGGCCGGGATGAGGATCAGTTCCTCCAAATCCGAGGCCATGGTCTTGAGCCGGAAAAGGGTAGCGTGCCCTCTCCGGGTCGGGGAGGAGGTCCTTACCCAAGTGGAGGAGTTTAAGTATCTCGGGATCTTGTTCACGAATGAGGGAAAACTGGAGCGTGAGATCGATAGGCGGATAGGTGCAGCGTCCGCAGTGAAGCGGGCGCTGTACCGGTCTGTCGTGGTGAAGAGAGAGCTGAGTCAAAAGGCAAAGCTCTCAATTTACCGATCGATCTACGTTCCCACCCTCATCTATGGTCATGAGCTTTGGGTTATGACCGAAAGAACAAGATCTCGGATACAAGCGGCTGAAATGAGTTTTCTCCGCAGGGTGGCTGGACTCTCCCTTAGAGATAGGGTGAGAAGCTCAGTCATCCGGGAGGGACTCGGAGTAGAGCCGCTGCTTCTCCACATCGAGAGGAGCCAGTTGAGGTGGCTCGGGCATCTGGTTAGGATGCCTCCTGGACGCCTCCCTGGTGAGGTGTTCCGGGCATGTCCCACCGGGAGGAGACCCAGAGGAAGACCCAGGATACGCTGGAGGGACTATGTTTCTCGGCTGGCCTGGGAACGCCTTGGGATTCCCCCAGAGGAGCTGCTCCAAGTGGCTGGGGAGAGGGAAGTCTGGGCCTCCCTACTTAGGCTGCTACCCCCGCGACCCGACCTTGGATAAGCGGAAGAAAATGGATGGATGGATGGATGGATGGATAGTTAAATATTTAAAACCCCAAGCATTGATGCTTAATTGGAGTGGAGACTTTGTGCTTTTTAATATATTTTCATTTTTAGTGAATGTTTGTTGAAAAATGGACGTGATATTGTATAGGCTACATGCGTACGTACGTTAACTTTCCCTTGTCTGGGTCATAACTTCTGATTTGCATAAGATAAAGTAATGCAACTCGATACACGTATGCATCATTAAGAGACCGTTTCACAGACCTTTACAAAACTCCAGCTTCAAGGTAAAGGTCATAAATCAAGGTCAAAACAAAAGTATTTGCTTATCATGCCTTTGACTTATAATTTGCTCAAGAAATTTTAACAAATATATTGCACTGATGCTTCCTCACTAAACATTGTGTTGCATAATCTATTTATTCTCCCCAACTCTTAAGATCAAGGTAATTAATCAATGTAAAAATATGAAGTCCTTCTTTGGGTCATTGCTATTTATTGCTGTATTGCTGCATATATTGCTGTATCACTGTGTAGATTGCTATATTGCTGTGTAGATTGCTGTTTCGTAACATAGATTGCTGTACTGCTGCATAGATTGCTGTATCGCTGCATAGATGCTGTATCGCAGCATAGATGATGTATCGCAGCATAGATGCTGTATCGCGGCATTGATACTGTATCGCTGCATAGATGCTGTATTGCGGCATGGATTGCTGTATCACGGCATGGATTGCTGTATCACTGCATAGATGCTTTATCGCGGCATGGATTGCTGTATCACTGTATGGATTGCTGTATCACGGCGTATATGCTGTATCGCGCCATAGATGCTATATTGCGGCACAGATGCTGTATCACGGCATGAATTTATGTATTGCGGAATGGCTTGATGCATCGCTGCATAGGTTGTTGTATCGTTGCATGGATTTCTGTATCGTTGCATGGATTTCTGTATCGTTGCATGGATTGCTGTATCGTTGCATGGATTGCTGTATCGTTGCATGGATTTCAGTATCGTTGCATGGATTGCTGTATCGCGGCATATATGCTGTATCGCGGCATAGATGCTGTATCACAGCATAGATGTTGTATTGCGGTATGGATTGATGTATTGCTGCAAAGGTTGCTGTATTGCTGCATAGGTTGCTGTATCACTGCATAGGTTGCTGTATCGCTGCATAGGTCGCTGTATCGCAGCATAGGTTGCTGTATCACTGCATAGGTTGCTGTATCGCTGCATAGTAGGTTGTCAATTGGCGTATAATGGGCTGTATTCAATAATTTTGTTGTTTAAAGGGGACCACAGATCCAAAATTCACTTTTTAATGTTTTTTTACTCAACTTTGGTTATGTACTTCTTAAAAAAACAGTCCTACGGCCAAAAAAATGCACCCAGTGGTATATTTACTCTAGGTATATTTATTTTTCAGTGATATAAATGTCTCGTTTTCAAATCCTGCAGCTTGTGACGTCACAAGCTGCAGGACAATCCCCCCACCCCCACCTTGAGTCCAGCCCCTCACCTAGCAACCCCTGGTGATGCTCCACCCACTTCAGTATAAAAGACGTCACAGTTGTTTTTCCTGAGTTCATGTCAGCACAATGGCTACTAGAGTTCGATGTTTCGTTGTTGTTAAAATGCAGTACCGCTAATAACTAATTATCTATCAACGAAAAAACTTATTTACGGGCTCTTAAATCAACCGGACGACTGCTCGCGGACCATATCCGGTCCGCGCCGGATGTGGTCCGTGAAAAAAGCGGTCCCCGCTAGAGAGAGCGTGTATAGCAGTTAGCAGCCAGTGTGTTACTCTGCAGCCTTATTGCTTGTTTTCGAAGAGTCAAACGAAGAGTTTTTAACATGGAGGGTGAACTTATGGATGTTTCTCAGCGGCCTACGCGACGCGTCAGCGCCTCATTTGCCCTGCCCAAAATGGCGTCTGCCTCTGGGTCTGACTCAGGGTCCCCTTTGGAGGGCGGAGTTAATGTAAACAGATTTTTGAAGGGCGTGGCCTTATCATAAACAGCCTGTTCAGATCGGAAGTGAGAAAAGGCACAACTAGAAAGGGGATATTTTATTATCTAAGAATTATTTTGTGCATTAAATTGAATGAACATGGTCTGGATAGCCCACAGACATACCATAAAAATTTATAAAAACATGGTCTGGATAGCCCACAGACATACCATAAAAATTTATAAAACCAATATTTGGTCTCCTTTAATGACATTGTAAATCAGAGTTTAAAATGGGTTTCTATTGCTGTTTTAAAACAATATTACAATAATATTGGCTGATTTCAACAAATAGAAGAGGGCTGTCGGAACAGTAAAATCAATATACTGAAATGACAAAATTGTTACAACTAATTCAAACCTGATTATAGTTTCAGCTGGAAAAGAAAAGAAATTGTCAGTAAAAAGATTTATTAAACTATGGAGTCCTGCCTGGGGTGAGCTGCAGACAATATCTCCTCTGGCCATCTGAATCTGTCATTGAGCTTATTCCTCAATTTTTGCTCTCAGGTATCCAAGAAGAAGAAAAAGAAACTCCCTTACACTCAATCTCATCCACATGGGCAAAGCCATCACTCACTCGGTCATATTTGAATTAGATGTCTAGACATACAGTTTGCCAAAGGACTATGCTATTTTATTGTTGGGAGTATCAGCACAGCCCTTTTCCTCTACTAAAATGACAGAGTCCCAGAAAAAAATTCAAAGCTGCAAATAAATGGGGGAGAAAATGGATAACGGGGTTTCCTGTGAGTAGACTCTCAAGTAAAGTCTTTTGTCTAAGAAGGAAAATTCCATAGGATGAAACACAATGAGATGTTACGATGTGAGATTTTACAGTGCAGGAAAATAAACTTGTGTCAAGGGATATCCCTGAATACGGTACCCGTGCCACTATGAACACATGGTGGTAACTTGTTTTAAGTTACATCACACAGTCATTACTCCCTGCGCTCTAACGATTTAGTCCTCCTGTCAGTTCCTCCTGTCAGAACTGAACTAGGAAAAAGAGCATTCAGCTTCGCCGTCCCCTCAGCCTGGAACAACTTACAGAAAGATCTGAAACTATCAACATTCATCTCTCCTGGATCCTTTATGTCAACCGTAGTAGAAAATGTCATCAAGAAACTTGACCATTGCAGATGTTTCTAACCATTACTTATCCAATATACATGTCATTGTTGATTTTTTTAACTTTATTTACCCAACCGAGGTCTGTCTGCTTGTTTTGTATATAATGTATATAGAAATCTGTCATATCCTGTTGGTTTTGAACTGTCAACATCTGTTTACTGTGATTGTAGTTTTCTTTATTTTCTTTTTGATAAGTGCAAATGCCTATTGCCAATGTGACGTGTGCTGCTGACCACTTGACCAGGTCACCCTTGTAAAAGAGATCTCGATCTCAACGGGCTCTACCTGGTTAAATAAAGGTGATTGATTGATTGATTGATTGAAGTTAATTGGCAATTAGTGTCTTAAGGCCACCAAAACATCAGAGATTGGAGTCCTCCAAGAGAAGATATAGCTAAAAGCTCGACATTTCAATGGTGACCTGTGACATGACTGCTAAATTCAACATCATTAATGATGCCTAAATGAGGAAAATATTGCACTAAATGTCTCACGCCACCAGTAGCAGATCCTTACTATTACAATGGCGTCCTAATACTTTGGTTTTGATTGTATTATTGAGCATTTGACATGAACATTGCACAAAATATTTGATGTAGAAATGAGACAAATTGACAGTGAATCTAATGCTGGTGGTGTATAGATTTTCTGGATCTAGACCAAATTCTCAATCTGTATACCGCTAGCTTTCTTCTTCTTTCGGCTGCTCTCTTCTTGATAATAAAACCTACTTGAACTTCTTCAGGGGTCACCACAGCGAAGTTACTTGCACAAAGACATGAAAATTGTTCATACGCCGGATGCTCTTCCTGGAACAACCCCCGAGCTGCCACATTTTTCTGTGTGGAGCAGAGAGCTGCCATCTAGGGTGCCTGGGGAAGCAGACGGTGGGGGTTAAGGGCCTTGCTCAAGGGCCCAGAGTGGGGCAAATGAGAGGAGAGGCAGGTGTGGGTGTTTCACCTTTCCCACCCACCTTTTGATGTTGTCGGTTCAGGGAGTTGAACCGTCGACCTTCTGATAAAAGGCCCACCTTCTTTAACCTATGTGCCACAACTCCCCATTGTGTATTCATGACTGAAGCTACGTGTATAAATGTTAACATATCAACAGAAGTCCACAGTAATTTGAACTTTTTTCTGTTTTTTGCTGTTTTACACCTCACTGTCATTGAAGTAAATCATAACCTCCATGGTGGCATGAGAAGTAAGGTTGGATTTAGAATTACTAAAAACAAGTTGGGCCAATGTCTTGAGCTCATGAGTCTTTCAATTGTCCAAAGTCAGGTAGTGGAAGTATTGAGTTAAAAACCAGCACAAGCATTCCGTACCCGTGTAATTCTCTAAAGCTAGAGACATTCTCAAGATGGGAGAAATTTGCCCTCGCTGACGTAGTTGCGTGACACTCAGGTTATTTTGTTTTTCATAAAATACAAAAAAGAAAAAACCAACGGGTTCGGATGTTGTCAGTCCATACAATGGGCGTTGTTAGCTGTTATCACATATATAGCAGCGAAACTGTCCAATCTACCTCCTAGCATGTTTAAAAGAACGTTATCAGCGTTATTATCGCTGTGAGCAGGCAGCGTGTTTCCGTCAACCCGGAAGTGTTGTGTTTTTGTTTTTTTCAGCTTATGTAACCGTTTTCTTAAACCTAACCTTAAACCTGACCCAGAGGACCAACCCTAAACCTAACCCCCTTACCCATGTGCCTAAACCTAACCAAGACCCTAAACCTAACCCAAGACCCTTTAAACTTTAACACGTAGCTAAAGACGGAGCATGCTGTCATCGCTTGTAACGGTGACAACGTACCTTTAAACCTCCTAGGAGGAACAGGAGGGGAAATCTGACCGCTACGTAAGGGGATGATAATAACTGATAATGACCATTTAAAGGTTGATAACATCCGAAGCGGGTGAAAAAACCCTGTTTGAGAAGTTTTGGGAAGAACTTTCTCTCCCAGGGGTATGCATCCACTATTGTGTGGTTGATCCAAAATTTGTTGTGGGGATATTTATGTAGAACATGGGGTGAACTGCTATCGTGCTATTTTGCTTCAACTGCTCTGCTGAGGAGCAACTGGCTGAGGCTGTTAGAAAATACAGGCATCTTTACAACTGTTCCAGAAAAGCTTGTAAATACTGTATATTTAAATGTGTATGAACTCGTGGAAGGAGGTAAATACGTTGATTGTGCTGGCCAGCAGGGAGAGCACCTTCATCGGGTAGCACAAGGACGCGTTCTGTCACAATCTGCTTTTCGGTTGTTTTGTGACACTACTCTCCGTACTTTTCCACGATCTCTAATTCTCTGTCCTGCCACTCCCGGTCACACCTGTTTTTGTTCCATTAGTATTGGCCACAGCCACTCTTCCCATCAGCCCATACTTGGCAAGAGAATACGTAATGCTCAACAGATAAGTTGTGAGAAAAAATATATGGACTGGTTTCCCTTTGTGCGTCTCCTTGTGTCAACGTCTGAGTTTTTTGTAGGTAGATTTTGCTAAAACTATAGTGTTTAATTGTGGACTTTATGTCAGAAATGGTGGTGGTCTCTTTGTGACAAACGTATAATTGCCAAATGACTGATGCCTGGTCCCCACCAAACTTGTCAGAACGCTCCTGCCGCCCCCTTTTGGCCGCTTGTCACTGATGCCAGGTACCCACTGGGACGCGTCTGATGACGCGCACTAGGGGGAGGCAGAGGGGAGGGGGTCTAGCTCGTTTTCCGGGTCAGTTGTTGTGTTACTGCAGCTCCGACAGTCTTTGGTGAGATTAAAACGTTTTTTTATGTTTGGGGTGATCAAACGCTGGAGTGGACAGGAGCAACTGTTTAAAATGCCAAGTTTCTTACCGGAGTTTGGTTCCAATTCATGGAAGCTCGATCGGGTAAGTTTAAAAAGTCCAAAAAAAGTCCCGTTGTCGTTGTGTCATCACATAGCAGAGGCTCTCCCGACTGTTTGCTGGACGCGTCGAGCCACCAGAGATCGAATTTTATGACGTTGGCGGCTCGACGCGTAGGTTGCTTTGGACGCGCGCGTGCGTGGAAAGGATCTGCCGCGTGCCGGCGCGCCGCTTCAATCACTCAAAACGCGCCGCTTCACGGTTTGCCGTGCCTCGACTCGTCTCCACATAGACTTTGAATGTAAACCGGCCGCTTCAGCCACCCGACAGGGGTCCGGTGGGTACCTGGCATTATACTTCCTCAGTATGTTGGGATGCAAAACATTTGTAACGGGACAAAAGAGGGGAAACCGTGACTGGAGGAATTTTTTTTTCCAGGGTTAGGGGAAAGGGGCGCTGCTAACTGTGTTCTGCACTGAAGTTTCTCCTTGAGTATGACATTTTTAAACAGAAAAGAACATCTCACAGAGAAGATTTCTTTACTTCTCACGTGAATAACCCAAACCTTAGTCTCTTAATAGAGGAATCCCAAGGTGGTCAGTCAGACCTTCCTGGAAATTTTGGGACTGACCCCGAAACTCCTCCCTGTGGAAAGTGCCTTTAAAATCCCCCAGAGGACAGCATCCTGAAGGCATCCTAATCAAAAGCTTAAATAGCTAAACAGCTGACCCCTTACAAGGTGAAGGAGCCGTGATGTTTGTTCCAAGTTTCCCGTGGATGACTGAGCGCTTCACCCCATCTCTAAAGCAGAGCCCATGTTGCTTGCATCTGGTATCTTGTTTCATTGTCCACAATCATTGGTTAAAGATGCACAGATAGACCATTAAGCTTTAGAGCTTCACTTTTTGGCTCAGCTCCATATTTTTTAGACCTGAGAAACATTCTGATTATTGCAGACAACCCTGCATTTATTTGTCCATATCCTGCCATCGCCTTTAAAAAAGACACCAGTATTCTTGAAATGCTCTTTGGCATCATCATATCAACCTTTTTTTCTCCAATTGAGAACAATGGACTTAGATTTCAAGAAGCACATTTTTTATCAAACCACATCAAATTTATTTGTAAGAATTGGGCTTGTATGTAGTTTAATTAAAGCAGTTTTGCAATAAACTGTGATCCTTCTTTTAAAGTTTAAGGAAAAAACCTTGATTAGGCAAGGATACTTTTAGTACTCTCCTAAACTGTATTATACTACAACACTAATTACTGTGGCATTGCTGTTACAGGAGACGCTAGAGGTATTGTCTTTATGTAATAATGTAGGAGGAAATTTTAATTTTAGATGTTTGTTTTAATTACATGTATGCCAGATTGTAGTCTCTTATACCTCATTATGCAAAAATATGGATATTCTTTAAGAGAAGATAAAATAAAATGCATTAGTTTCTTTTAAATTGATAACTTAAAGCCCCACTGACATGATTTTTTAATTTTCATAAAATTGCTCAAAATATAAATCTTTTATCATTTAAATATGTTCATTTTTGCAAACAAAATGCTAAATCACTTTAATTTTGCTTTAAAAGTGATTTTGAACTTCAAGCCGTGTTTAATCATGGGAAATCCAATTACACACGAACGCACCATCTGTGACGTAACACTGGGCAGAGGGCTCTGGTCTCTTTAATAGCGGACCATTTAAAACCCGACGAATTTATCAATCTATGTGAAGATTTGAGCTATTTGTCTTCATTTTGGGAAGCAGAAAATAGTTTGGGTGATGGAACAAGAAACAACAGGATCTAATTTAGGTCTGAGCTGCTCATACCTGCGCACTGTGACAAGCCCAGAGCTCTGCCCGGTGTGACATCACAGATGGTGCGTTCGGGTGTAATCAGATTTCCCATGATTAAACACGGCTTGAAGTTCAAAATCACTTTTAAAGCAAAATTAAAGTGATTTATCATTTTGTTTGCATAAAGGAACATATTTAAATGATAAAATATATATACATTTTGAGCAATTTTATGAATAGTAAAAAAATCATGTCGGTGGACCTTTAAGTAACCCAAACTGGATTTGGTTGATTTGGTTGATAAAATATAATTAACTACAATGACAGTTTGCTTAAATTCACTAAATTGACTTTTTTTATTTTTTTATTTTTTTATTGGACATGAGTACTGTTTTCTTGAATTTAAGTTGTAAATTGTTTTAAATGTTTTAAAAAGACAATTTGATTTGTAGCCAACTTCGGTTGTGTCCAGACAGCAACACAGTTTTTCTCCAAAACAATGTTGTTGTTTTTGACATTGATGATGATGATGATGATGATGATGATGATGATGATGATGATGATGATGATGATGATGATGATGATGATGATGATGATGATGATGATGAAAGTTGTCTTAAAACATGGAGATGTCCACCTGCTTGGAAATGGCAAAATTGACATAAAACTCCATTGTAACCATGCCAAGGCTGTATGTTGAGCCATGACACGTTGAGAAAAATCCATCAAAATCAAGAAACAAGGTGTGGACTTGCATGTTGAATGCAAAATGTAAACATGAAATAATTAAACTGCATTTCATTTGAAAATCCATTGTGTATGCTTATTGCTGAATGGCAAAGTTCATGCTCAATAATCCAGGTATAAAATAATTTCGTTCTTCATCCAAAGGACTTCTTCAGTCTGAGGAGCCCACCAAACCAAACTGAATCCCACAAACGGCACACTCCCAGTGGAAAAAAAAAACAAAAAACAGTTTGCTAGTGATAAGATGGCTTCTGGGGCCCGGCCTCTCCCCCGTCAACTCCTCTGAGACAATCATGCCTAACTGGTTCAAAGCACAATTATTGCTGAACATTTATTGCGTGTTAATGCAGGTTAAATACGTACAGCTGACATTTGCTAAGAACAGTAAAATAAACGTGGAAAGAAGAAGAAGCGTAAAAGTAGAGCATAAAAAGTTCAAATTAATAATCAAATAAGTCTAATAATAGAATTATTCTACTGTTGACTAATGTCAAATATAGTGCAGTGAAATATTCATCTGTGCTTTGGAGACATTGGTATGATTGCCTCCTGAACGGTTAGGTACTTTTTCTATTGTACTTTTTATTTTATTTTCCACTTTTTATAATTTTTTATTTGTATTTTGTATTTTATTTTATCATGTTCGTTGTCTCTTATGTAGGTTGGACTCTGAGTCTGTAATAAAGTTATCTATCTATCTATCTATCTATCTATCTATCTATCTATCTATCTATCTATCTATCTATCTATCTATCTATCTATCTATCTATCTATCTATCTATCTATCTATCTATCTATCTATCTATCTATCTATCTATCTATCTATCTATCTAATCTATCTATCTATCTATCTATCTATCTATCTATCTATCTATCTATCTATCTATCTATCTATCTATCTATCTATCTATCTATCTATCTATCTATCTATCTATCTAAATTATTAGAAAGAAGCACAAAATGTGGAAATTAGCACAAAAAATCAGAAAAAAGCTAACTATCACATATCTTAAAAGTAGCTGGAAAAGAAGTATCGAAGCTGAGAGGAGCTTCAAAAGATTAAATATGCTGAAAGGAGCAGAAAGAAGCTGAAAGGAGCTGAACCAGGACAAAAGCTGAATTAAGGTTTTTTTAAAGGACATCCATTCATTTTCAATGAGAAAAATATGGCTGACAAAGGTAAGTATTTAAAAAAGTTAAAAATTGCATGAAAACCAAAAGTCATAGCTTGACTGTCCGGAACGAGCTGAACATTTTGGTAACCATCATGTCCAAAGCATCCACATTGGAGCTATTTTCTACAATATGCCGTTTTTTGACAATATCCAAGAGATTTTCTTTCATTGTTTGAAACTTCATTTTTGGGTTCCTGAAACGAGTTCCAGAATGATCTTGAAACTCCACCCTTGTGTTGTTTTTTTTCATTGTAGACTGTTAAATGCTTTAAAAATAAAATAAAATAAGAATAATAAAGATCAAGGTTCAAAGGTTCTTAATTGTCATTCTCACCACATGAGGTGGAATGAAACTGTGCACTCAAGGTCCCAGTTACATCCAAATATTGCAAAAAATATTAAGTTTAAAAAAGAAAAAGTATACAAGAATCTAAGATATATGCTGAACAATAATACCGGTACAGTAATTTAATACAGTGTATTAAACAGTAGCCTGAACATGAGGCTGTAGTGTGTAGATGGGTATGAATACAGCAGCTTAAAGGCAAGAAATCAGCAGCATGGATAATCAGCAGCACATATAAAGTGACAACTGTGTTTTTTTCTGGTTAGGGATTTATGAGCTGTTCCTCAGTCGAGTGGTTCTACATTTAATGCTCCTTAACTACCTGTCTAAAGGGAGCGGGGCAAAAAGTGTGCATGCTGGGTGAGTGAGGTGCTTCATGAACATGAGGTGTCTCAACACACATCCCTGAGGGGAGCCATGTCACATCTCCTCTAATTTGAGGTACAACCAGTATGATTCTTCTTATTGTAAGAGCCGTTTTTTTCTTCCGTTAAGTTTTTCTTGTTCTGCAGTTTTCAGACTTTTTTAAACCGTTGTTAAAAAAATAAAATAATACTGTTAGTAAAGTTTCGTTGCTCAGAGGAAATTCAGTAACTAGTGACATTTCTGCTTGTTTTTTGGTTGTTCTTTTTTAATTCATCATTTTTTTATTCATCACAATCTTAGCCTATTGCATAACTTAAATGAACTCGTGATCAAGAGAAAAATCTGTTTTTTTTACTTTTTGATGTGCATTGTGAAGATTTTTTTTTTGTACATTACATTGTGGTATTGGTCATCCATCCATCCATCAATCCATCCATCCATATATACATGCATGCATCCATACTGAACATTCATCCATGCATACACACTGTACATACATACATTCATACATACATACATACATACATATACTGTATAGTATGTATATATATGTATGTATGAATGTACTGTATATACATATATTCATAAATTCATACATACAATAATTAATTTAAAAAATACTTTATTAATCCCAAAGGGAAATTAAAGGTTGTAACTCATGATCCTCATTTCATTACGATAGATACTGATGGCTGTATACAGGAAGGATCTCTTGTAAAGGTCCGTCCCACAGCGGATTTAAAGAAACTGGTTGCAGATGCTGTCCAATCCATCCACCCAGACTCGGCTGGCCCGTCAGTTCCCCCGGGCTGCAGGGCCACCTGAATACCAGGAAGAACTCCTTCCACAACGATGGCCACTCCTCCCAGCAGCCTGCCGAGCTCCTCGTCGCTGCAGACAACCATCTACAGGTGCCAGGGGACAATCCCGGTCCTTCTGCTGTCACGAGCCTCGTTTCTTGCCAGTTCCTGGATCTCCTTAGGAGATCTCAGGATCTCAATGGTCAGACGCTTAAATCACAGCTGGCAGGTAGACGGGAATGCAGGCATGGAGCCTCCTTTTCAACTCCTTCGAGATTTGTGGCTGTAGTTGAGATTTGAGCTTTTGAGATGTTAATCAGCTGTTCCCGGTTGTGTAAAAAAATAAAAAATAAGCACGTTGTTGCCATGGTTACGCATCATAACATATGGCCAAAAGTAAGAAAGTTTCAGTAAAAATCCTTCCAGCTGCACAGCATCTGATACCAGATGAAACAATCATCCAAAAAAACAATCATCCAGAAAAAAGGAATTAAGGCAAAGTCTCAGAATGAATGTAACAGAGCGACTCCAACATACAACGGTACAATTCAATACATTCATCCATCCATCCACCCATATACACATATATTCATAAATTCATACATTCATTCATTCATTAGCTTTTACCCGCTTCTTAATAATAATAATAATAATAATAATGAATTCAATTTATAACGCACTTTTCATTAGTGACAATCTCAAAGTGCTACACACATTGAATGCTACACACATTCATTCACCGGTAGCGGCAGACCACCATGCAAGGTGCTTTCCAGTCCTACCGGGAGCAACTCAGGGTTAAGTGTCTTACCCAAGGACACAACAACACATGGTGTGGGGAACCAGGATTCGAACCGCCAACCTTCCGACCGGGGGACGACTGCCATTACCACTACGCCATGGCCGCCACACTTTCTTCCTTTTCTGGTCAGGGTGCCACTGGTGTCCATGTCCAGCCATCACTGTGTGAGTTGCAGGGGACACCCTGGACATGTCTCCAGTCCATCACAGGGACACATAGAGACAAATGAGACAAACAACCATTCACTCTCCCACTTACACCCAGGGACAATTCAAAGTTACCAGTCAGCCTAACATGCATGTTTTTGTTCTGTGGGAGGAAACTGGAGTACCAGAGAAATCCCACGCATGCACGGAGAACATGCCAGAAAGGCCCCACGGTCGGGATTCGAACTGGCAACCTTCTTTCTGAGAGACAGCACACTTTAAGCTTGCCTTTTAGTTTCACAGTTTTCTAGACTTTTGCCGCACACTTTCAGCTCACCTGCACACCTAATTCAATTTTTGATCGATTACTTGTCTTGTCTGTTTCATAACATTTATGCGCTCAGTGAGTCTGGTCTTCTACCTTTTATAAAGAAACTAGGCCAACTTTAGTTTTGAAGCCAGTACTTTTGGATTCTAATCTTTGGGTTCATGGGTACAATGCATGAACTTGGATAGGAGTGTGTGCGCACGCATGCTGATGCCAGTCGTTTAAATAAGCAGACCCTGTCCTTGGGTAAGCTTTCCCTGGCTTTTTTCCCTAGCTTCGATTCGGGGAACACTACAGTTCTGTGTGTTCAATTCCCAGCTGTATATCTGGCTCTATCATAGATGCTGTGCGCAGAAAAAAAGGAGGGAGAGAAAAGTAGAAAAGTTGGGGTAGGCGGGTTGGATAGAGGGAAATGGAGGAAGGGGAGAAAGCGACAACACGAGATAGAAACACAGACCTGGAAAAGCATGGAGAGGAATAAGGAGATGCGGCGTGCAGATCACCACACAACAGTGCCATCTAGTGGTTCCCATTTTTCATCAATGTCTTCAGATCTCTGCTTTCCTTTTCCATTCTTTCTCCCTTCTCTCTTCCACAAGTCCTGCCATATTTTATAACTCAAGCTGCTGTGTGTCTATACATACCTAAGCGGACAGTCCAGCCATTAATATGCATGCGGGGCATAGCTTTGCACTGATTTGGCATGCTTGTACAGAAATGTATTCTTTGTACGCCAGTGATTCAAAGCAAGCAGAGATGCACAGAAAGAGAAGTTTTGAGTCAGGCCAAAGACGCTTGTCCACGCTTCTCACTCCCCCTCACATTGTGCGTCTCCTATCTAATCACACCCATTTTAGTACATTCCCTTCATCTCTCCTTCTCCAGATCCCCACCACCTAGACTGTAAACACTGGTGATGGATTGCTACAGTATTTTCTGGACTATAGGTCGCACCTTTATATAAGTCGCTTTGTCCAATAGGCTATATGCCACGGGGGGTCGTGACGTACTTCCGGTAAAATGCCGCCCACATCCGCCACTTCCGGTTCCCATCCAGTGCCGTTGTTGCTAGCGTTAGCTCCTAGTAGCAAACCATGACAACGACCCGAAACAGGAAGCGGCTGCGCGCTACCGGCACTACACGTGAGTACCGTTGTGTCCGCCCACCGGTGGGAACAGCTGTTCCGAGGGGCGGTTTCGGCGACGATTTATCGCGGCTATCCGTAGGGGGAACATCGCCATAATTTCATATGGGTTTATATGTGTATAGAGTTATTATTGGTGTGTATGCAGGTGTTTTGTTAATTGTATTTAGTCATTTATGTTCGTGTCTTTCCCGCTAACTGGAAGTGCGCCGTCTGGGTAATGACTGCGGGAGTGATGGAACGGAAGCCCGTGGCATATAGGCTATTATTGTCAATAAATTGGAAAAATCCATAAACAGGTCGCACCTTTATATAAGTCGCACCTACGTCACCGCCGACGTAACGCGTCACCCACCGCTGACGTGACGCATCACCGCTGAGACAACCCGGAAATGTGGTCCGAGTGTTTAGCTCTGCTGCAAATGTCTGCCACAGGAGCGCACAGCAAGGCTTTAAGAAGATTAACACTTAAAAACAAGTATTTGTTTGCTAAAAATTATAGCAAATATGTGTCTGAGCTAAACTTTTCCTTAATAAATGAACGTAATTGTGAAATGAGCTGGATTTAAAAATTTGTTTCGCTACGTCTGATGAAACGTGTGCGCGCAACGGGCGGAAACCCTGCATTTTGTTAAAATTTAACAACAGAAACGCCTAAAAATATATATTTGTTAGCTGACATTATTGTAAGAGTGTGTCTCAGTTTAACTTTTGTTAATAAATGCACTTTGACGGTTACAACGATATAAATAAAGCGGCTTTAAAATTACTACACGCTCACCCGCCCATAAAGATGACAGAAACAGATATTTATTTTACGGTTTTTATTCAAACAAATTGTTTATTCAAACCCTTCGAATTCCTCGTCCTCTGTGTCGCTTGCAAAAAGTTCAGCCAGAGAACGAGGAAGGTTTCCCATCGTCAAAGGTCCCTGTCCCTCCATCTCCTCCTCCTCACCGCTGTCTGAGTCCTCAACAGCTCCAGCTGACGGTGGGAGGATGCCAGCCTTTCTGAAGCCAGCCACTACGGTTCTGGTGCCTGCGCCCCTAGCGGCCAAAAGTGGTACTGCACCATTTTTGGCCAAAAGGAAAAACGGTCATATCTGAGCCAAAAATGGGTCTAAAAACATGGGGGAAAATCCATAAATAGGTCTCACCTCTCTATAGGTCGCAGGGCATGCAAATCAGGCAAAACGGTGCGACCTATAGTCCGGAAAATATGGTAATTGTCCTCATCTGGATACAGCAGGGTGGAGACAGCTGCAGGTGGGTTGGACCAGGATTTGGTATGTCTGAATGTGGATCATACACTCGGAATAAACAGCTGAGTTTAGAGATTTTAAATTAAAAAAGTGTGTGAGAGAGAGAGGTTTTGGCTCACACAAACTCGTTAGTGCTCTGGGGTCATTCACGTTTTGCTGTTGCAACAGAAACGATGAGATGCAATGTGACAGTGCAGTCTGACCTTTACACTTTCATATGTCCTTGATTAAGCACTTTTTCTACTTTGATACCTTACCCATTAGTTTTGCTTTGATAGCTGTAATTAGGCCCTTGGGGGGATCTGCTGCAATCTTCAAGCAATAAAATCCTCTCCTGGTACATAAAAGCAAAGCAAGGCTTAAAGCAAAGGTGTTTTTTATTTTATTTATTTATTTCCAAGCGTTGATTCCCTTACGATATAAAACGTGCTTAAATTAAAAGTATGCAGCCAACAGATTTAGTGGCCCAGACCTTTGATGGGAGCTGGTGATAGCGTTGACATCCTGAAGTGGAAGATTTACTGTCACAGTTATGACAGGGTTTGGGTTGTACATCCAAAAAAGCAATAAAAAAGCAGAGTTGATACAAAATTCAATATCAAACAAGTGTTTTAGATAGGTTCATGCTAAACTGTCAATATGATCCTGTGCAGTTTTGTAAAACATATTTGTGTAGCTAAATAGACACTGAAGCGAGTAGATGGTTGCCCTATAAGGTTCAACTGGCCTGCCTATGTTCATATTTCTGGTTGAAGAAGCGTAAGAAATCCTAACACGTTTGCTTATTTCCCAGTTATTATTTGATCTTTTTATTTTATTTTACCCAAGCAGGCAGTAATGGTATTCCAAAGTCGTCTCGCCATTTAAATGCTGTTGGTGGGTTTTAGTTGGGTGTAGTACAGTGGCGATTTTAGCCTATTTTGGGGTCGCACCCTTAAATTTTAACTCAATGCCACTGAAAAATAGTTTTTTTGTTTAGTTTTGTTTTTTGTTTTTGCGGTTCTGGGTTTGGGTTTTGGGTTCTATTTACAAAGTATTATATGATTCAATGCAACAAAATAAACAAATTTAAAAGTTAACAGATCATTATAATTCTTGATTTATTTGCATAACAACATTAATTGCTGGATGTCCAGCTGTTGGCTTTCGGTAACTTTGGCCCCCAGAGCAGTTTAGTTTAATTAATTCATTTAGTCTTTATTCATACAGGTTAATCCCATTGAATTGTACTTCTTTGGAGGGTGGAATATAGTTTATTTCATTTCCAAAATCTAAACTGAGTTTGGAAAAATGTAAAGGATGGATAAAGCCCTACAGCTGAGCTCATGAGCAGCTACCCAACTGTGATAAACAGGAAGTACTGCATGTTCATCTGTACGAAGGTAACTGCAATAATGCTTAATGGTTAACTTAAAGGTTAATGCTACCCTGATGTATGCTCAATAATCCAGGTAGAAAAAGCTAAAAAAAGCTAAGTCTGGTCCTCTACACATTAAAAAAAACAACAACTGTAGAAACGTTTTGTCTTTCGTTCGAACGAAAGACGAAACGTTTCTAGGTTTTTGTTTTGTTTTGTTTTTAAGCTAGTTGTGCTTTGTTCTGAGTTTTAAAAAAATGATATGAGTTCTGCTCAGTTAACATTAAATTGGTTTTGTACAATGTGTTTATTAGGTTGTGTAATGTAAAGCGGAGCGCTACATCTGTAGCATCTTAGCTAGCGCATCGGTATTGCACGCCGCTAGCTTAAGACTTCTTGTTGTGCCATGCTCTCTAAAATAGCTAATGTATCAAGTGTTTACTTATGTAGGTAAACGTAGATGTTTAACGACCTGTTAAAATACACTAGAATGCAGGAAATGGCATCTACTTTAGTCAATTTTTTCTGGGGGAGGACCCCCAGAGCCCCCAACCACAGCGTGCACCCCCGCATTATGAATGCTTCTGACGCCAATGGTGTTGTTGAAGCCAAGAGCCATTGCCAGCACTGGGGGCTAAGCAAACCTAAACGTCAGATTCTAGAATTGCCCCTTGGGTACAATGCAAAAAATTTATGGGAATTGGTAAACCTACTTAAGCCAAGCAAAATTATTGACAAAAATGACAGTGTTCCTTTTGTTCTGTGGAGAGATGCACTTATAAAATTTTAAAATACACGGACATTTTGGACAAAAGACCTCCTGGCTTTCCACATAAACGCTACTTAGTGAACGATAACCAGGCAATGGAACCTTGAGGCACTACATTCTTGAGGACATTTTTAAGAGGAGCACCTAGAGAGATTTCTGTCACGATGCTAAGACCATCTTGGCAAAAACAGGTGAAAGGAAAGTCACAGAGAAATAAAAACTACTCTAGCATCAAAGTCTGGAACATTGTCCATAAACTGTATTTTTCGGACTATAAGGCGCATTAAGCAAAACAAGTTCATTTTGACAGATTTTTGAGCGCCGTGTACCACATAACATCGGTTCGAGGTCAGTAAATCAGTTCAAGGTTTACCAAATCCCAAATGAGTTGAAAAGGAGGTGCCATGGATGAATTCCCGTCAACCTGGCAGTGGTGCTCGAGTTCCTGACCGCCGAGATCCTGGAGCTGGTGGGAAACTCAGTCCGTGACAACGGGAGGACCGGGGTCAACCTTGGGCACCTTCAGCTGTCTGTCCGTGATGACGAGGAGCGTGGCAAATTGCTAGAGTGACCATCTCTCACGGAGAAATTCTGCCCGGCATCGGGGCAGTCCTGCTGCCCAGGAGTATCGAGAGGCACGCCGGATCTGACAGCAAGCTGGATTTGGCTAGACAGATTGGAATCTGTAGCCATATTCTTCAGATTCACTGCAGGAGATCCTTCCTACCCACAGCTATCAGCATCTAACAACTCTTGAATGAAACCAGGATGATGAGCTATGACAAAACTTAATTTCCCTTTGAGATTAATAAAGTATTTTTGAATTTGAATTGAATTGAGCACAACCAGAATTAATACACAAAGTGCACCAGACTACACGGCTCACTGTTGATTTTTGAGACAAATAAATAATTTTAAGTTTGCCTTAAAGTCCATGGTATTTCAATACATTGACTGATCACCATGTACTTTATATGTTGATGACTGAAAACTTTGCAATTGTCTTCCAATAAATCACATAGTCTATTAACAAAGAAATACACAAAGACTAAAATATTTACTGCTTTTTTTTCATGGACATTAGCTGCCAAGCTGGAATTTAACCTCTAATTATTGTAGACTGGCCTGGTTGGCGCATGCATGTAAAAATCGTGTTGTCATGTATTGATTCAGAGCACATCCATCCATTGAAACTGCATGTTTGTGTGTGTGTTTAATGGACACCTTTAAAAAAAAAAAAAAAAAAAAAGCAG
>JBBPBX010005374.1:11599-39068 GCA_038048925.1 Garcialebias charrua
TTTAAATGCACTTTACAGCAACACACACCAACAGCACATTTGGGGACGGGGTGTGTATATCGGGGTCTAGATTTGTTTTTTTTTTTTTTTTTTTTCTTCTCTCTCACCCCCCCTGGTTGCCTGGCGGGCATTCTGGAGGTGGGCCGTCGGGGGTTGTCCTAGACAATGGGAGGGTTCGGGCCTGGAGGTTCGCCGTGGGTGGGGCTGGCATTGCGCTTTCCCTGGGGTTGCTTGGGCTCGGGTGTCCTGTCCTGTCGGCAGGGCGGTGGTTGGGCCGGATCTTGGATATTGGCTGTTCTCCAGCCAAGAATGAATGGGCCTACCTCCTGGGCTTGGATGTGGGCTGCCCCATGTAGGGGGCAGGTACATGTCTTGGACCTAGGGGGTATAGAGTGTGCATCGGGATTATGAATGGAACGTGTCGTTATTGTTTGTCTTTGTGTGAGTGAGGATGAGGGTGGGTCTGAGTGAGTGTGTCTGTGTATGAATGTCTGAGTGTCAGGCTGGGATTTGGACTGCCCCCTCTCTGTTACATCTGAGGCTACTTGGTGTCGCGCTCCTGTCACGTGGCCCCCGGGTGGGTGTCCCTTTGCCCGCGGGCGTGTTGGGGGCCCTTGCTGTCGCCTTCTGGGGTTGGGCGCTTGGGCGTGGGTCGGCTCGGCCTGGTGGCTACATGGTGGGGCTCGGGTCCTCTGGTCCTATCGGGTCTGGGCCTGAGGGTTGGGCGTCCCCGGTGCCCGGGCCTCGGTGCCCGGGCCTGGGGCTACATCAGTGCGGCGGGCTCCGGCGGGGGCCGGTGGGTTTGTCGCTGTTGGCCCCCCGGGGGTCATTGTGTAGTCGCTGGTGGGGCTCGTCCAGTTCTCCCCCTTGGTCGGATCTGGGGAGTGGGTGAGTGGCTCGTCCTGTTCGGGTGACCCTGGGGACTCTGGGCTCGGGGTCCTTCTTGGGGTCTTAGGCTTTGATTGCCCCTTCGTCTGCCTCGGGCCTTGGGGGGGCGGATCTCTGATGCTTCACGGTCGCTACTGAATGTTCTATTGGAGGAACCTTATTCACTTATGCATGCTCACAGCCACACACAAAGGGATGCAGGGATGTATATGTAGATATCATATGCAGATATATACTGTAGATGGATATGTGATATGAATGTATATATGTATACTGCATTTATATTTGTAGGTATGGGTATGTTTATTTATGGAAATCTACTGCAAGGTCATGAATATTGTTAGTCTTTATGAATGTGTGTTTCGTTGCTATGTTCTGTCATGTGCTTTGCAGGATTGCGGACGGAGAATGGGTGTGTTTGCCTTGTGCTCTTTTTGTGGATAATTGTTGTGTTTTGTTGTCTTACTTACTATCTTTCCTTTCTCTCTATAAAATTGTGAGTGAGCACAGGCACGGGGGGTGAGAGTGTTGTCATCCCGCCACCCATAACCATGTGCTCACCCCAATTCCTATATGTGAATTTTATGAGGATGTTTATGAGTCAATGTCTAAAGTGTATAATAAAATTGAGTCCCAGGTGGTTCTGAACAACAGAGATGTAAAAACGTTGCAGCACACCCGAGTCTCAAAATCCCTACATGTATTAATTTGAGATGAAGAGGGCGGAGGTGCGTGGTGAGGGATGGGAGAAAATATCTGCAGGAACAATGCTCCCGCAGCGAGTCAGCTCCCCCGCTGACCCTACAAACCCCCCTCTCCCCCATCTCGCCAAGGTCCACCCCATGAGCGAGGCAAATAAAACACCTCTCCGACCGCCAGGCCATTGAGCCAAAGAACAGAGAGGGACACGGCCCGAGGGCCGCCAACACCACAACCAACAGCCCACATCCACCAGGGCCACCTAGACCCCCACGAACCGCAGTCAGCCCGCTGCCCAAGAGGACACAAGATCCCACATGGACGACACGGCCAAGAGCGCCCGCCCAACCGCCGACAGAGCCAGGAAGCACCGAGAGCGGGCCCCAAGCAGGGCCCGTACACCGGCCATGCATAGTCCCAGACCATTATCAAGGAAATCCACTTAGTCCCCACTCCAGAAGAAATACTACACCCACCCTTCACTTTAACATATTTCAGAACATATAACACACTAGACACCCAGGCTAGGTCACACTGCCCCCTCCCATGGGCCACCAGTCATGCCCTCAGACACCCAACCCCCCAGCAGATGAACCCCTAGCCCACCAGCGAGCCGAGGGCCCCGGGCCAGGGCCGGGCATCAGAGCGTGAGCCAGCCCATAGCCCGGCGACCCGCCTGCCAGAGCCCAAGACCCCTGACTCCCACCAGGCCCAAGCCCGGGGATGACACGTCCCCAGAATCCCAGGCTCCCGGCGCCCACCCCGAAGCCACCCCAGCACAGCCGGGTCACCCGACTGACGACCCATGACCGCCGTCCCCGACCACCCGAAGGCCCACATGCTGCCCCTAGCAGACCTCCCCCAGAACCCTTCCGGTCCTCCCCAGGTCGAAGGCAGTGTCCTCCCCGCCCAAACAGCCCCAACCCCCTGGCGCCCCAAACCCCAACCTCATCCCACACCAGCCCCAAAGCCCCACAAAGCCAGATCCCAGACCCCCCACCCTCACTACGTAACAGAGCCGATCAAAGAGTGCCAGATATATTGATCCGATGTGTCGGCAGATGCTGTTTCAAGACTAATATGGTCTAACAGAAGATTTTTATACTGATTAATGCTAAGATTATTTTTATTTCTCCAATGTATGAGTATGGTTTTCTTTGCGATGCATAAGGCAGTGAAAAGCATACAGGATCTATTATTTTCTAGTATAACATCTTCAAAGATACCCAATAAGCAAACAGATGGAGAGAGAGGGATATTACATTTCAAACATTTAGACAAGTCTTCACATACCTGTACCCAGAACCTCTGAACGGGTGGACATAACCAGATTGCGTGAATATAGTCATCAGGTATATTGCCTTTGCACTGTGAGCAGTTGTTAGATGGTGTAAAACCCATCTTAAACATTCGCGGACCTGTATAATGTACTCTATAGAGAACCTTATACAGTATTGTATTAATTGTAGATTGGAGATTCTAGTCAATTTAAATGTTTTTAAACATACTTGAGACCAGATTTTTTGTTCAAAGTTGATTGATAAATCTGACTCCCATTTTTCAACAGGTAGTGTTATCGAGTCATCGATTCTAGACAATTTTTTGTATATTTTAGATAATAATTTGGGTGGTTGAAGATTAATAAACTCTAACACGCATGTTGGTGTTTCCAACAATCTTTTATTAAGCTTAAATAAATTTCTTTTTGTTGACTTAATTTGTTGGTATTGTAGGAAATATTTATTATCAATGTCATATTGTATTATTAATTTATTAAATGGAATAAAGTCAAGGCAGACAGGTCCTAGGTGAGGGACCAGACAAAGTGCAACCCAAAGACCCCTTATGATGAGTAAAATAAATGGACAAAATGTTCCCTCGCCCGGACGCGGGTCACCGGGGCCCCACTCTGGAGCCAGGCCCAGAGGTGGGGCACGTTGGCGAGCACCTGGTGGCCGGGCTTTCACCCATGGAGCTCGGCCGGGCACAGCCCGAAGAGGAGACGTGGGTCCCCCTTCCCATGGGCTCACCACCTATGGGAGGGGCCAAAGGGGTCGGGTGCAATGTGGGATGGGTGGTGGCCGAGGGCGGGGACCCTGGCGGTCTGATCCTCGGCTACAGAAGCTGGCCATTGGGACATGGAATGTCACCTCTCTGGTGGGGAAGGAGCCTGAGCTAGTGTGTGAGGTTGAGAGGTTCCGACTAGAAATAGTCGGACTCACCTCAACGCATGGCTCTGGCTCTGGAACCAGTTTCCTTGAGAGGGGTTGGACACTCTTCCACTCTGGAGTTGCCCCTGGTGAGAGGCGCCGAGCAGGAGTGGGCATACTTGTTGCCCCCCATCTTGGTGCCTGTACGTTGGGGTTCACCCCGGTGAACGAGAGGGTAGCCTCCCTTCGCCTACGTGTGGGGGGACGGGCTCTGACTGTTGTTTGTGCCTATGCGCCAAACGGCAGCGCAGATTACCCACCCTTTTTGGAGTCCTTGGAGGGGGTATTGGAGAGTGCGCCTCCTGGGGACTCCCTTGTTCTGCTGGGGGACTTCAACGCTCACGTGGGCAATGACAGTGAGACCTGGAGGGGTGTGGTTGGGAGGAACGGCCCCCCTGATCTGAACCCGAGTGGTGTTCTGTTGTTGGACTTCTGTGCTCGTCATGGATTGTCCATAACGAACACCATGTTCAGGCATAAGGGTGTACATATGTGCTCTTGGCACCAGGACACCCTAGGTCGCAGTTCAATGATCGACTTTGTTGTCGTCTCATCTGATCTGCGGCCGCATGTCCTGGACACTCGGGTGAAGAGAGGGGCGGAGCTGTCAACTGACCACTACCTGGTGGTGAGTTGGCTCCGATGGTGGGGGAGGATGCCGGTCAGACCTGGCAGACCCAAACGTATTGTGAGGGTCTGCTGGGAACGTCTGGCAGAGTCTCCCGTAAGACGGAGCTTTAACTCCCACCTCCGGGAGAGCTTTGAACACGTTCCGAGGGAGGCGGGGGACATGGAGTCCGAGTGGGCCATGTTCCGCGCCTCTATTGTCGAGGCAGCTTATCAGAGTTGTGGCCGCAAGGTTGTTGGTGCCTGTCGTGGTGGCAACCCTCGAACCCGGTGGTGGACACCGGCGGTGAGGGATGCTGTCAGCTGAAGAAGGAGTCCTATTGGGCCTTTTTGGCCTGTGGGACCCCGGAAGCAGCAGATAGGTACCGGCAGTCCAAGCGGCATGCGGCTCGGGTGGTTGCTGAGGCAAAAACTCGGGCGTGGGAGGAGTTCGGAGAGGCCATGGAGAATGACTTCCGTACGGCTTCGAGGCGATTCTGGTCCACCATCCGGCGTCTCAGGGGGGGAAAGCGGTACGCGACCAACACCATTTATGGTGGGGATGGCGTGCTGTTGACCTCAACTCGGGATGTTGTGAGTCGGTGGGCGGAATACTTCGAAGACCTCCTCAATCCTACTGGCACGTCTTCCACTGAGGAAGCGGAGCCTGGGGACTTTGGGTCGGGCTCTCCAATCTCTGGTGCTGAGGTCACCGAGGTGGTTAAAAAGCTCCGCGGTGGCAGGGCTCCGGGGGTGGATGAGATTCGCCCGGAGTTCCTTAGGGCTCTGGATGTTGTGGGGTTGTGTTGGCTTACGCGACTCTGCAATATCGCGTGGACATCGGGGGCAGTTCCCTTGGATTGGCAGACTGGGGTGGTGGTTCCCCTATTCAAAAAGGGGGACCGTAGGGTGTGTTCCAACTATAGGGGGATCACACTCTTAAGCCTCCCTGGTAAGGTCTATTCAGGGGTTCTGGAGAGGAGGGTCCGTCGGATAGTCGAACCTCGGATTCAGGAGGAGCAATGTGGTTTTCGTCCTGGTCGTGGAACACTGGACCAGCTCTACACCCTTAGCAGGGTCCTGGAGGGTGTGTGGGAGTTTGCCCAACCAGTTTACATGTGCTTTGTGGACTTGGAGAAGGCATTCGACCGCATCCCTCGGGGAGTTCTGTGGGAGGTACTCCGGGCGTACGGGCTGTTAGGTCCCTGTACGACCTGTGTCAGAGCTTGGTCCACATTGCCGGCAGTAAGTCAGGCTCGTTTCCGGTGAGAGTTGGACTCTGCCAAGGTTGCCCTTTGTCACTGATTCTGTTCATAACTTTTATGGACAGAATTTCTAGGCGTAGCCAAGGTGTTGAGGGTATCCGTTTTGGTGACCTTAGAATCACTTCTCTGTTTTTTGCAGATGATGTGGTCCTATTGGCTTCATCAAGTCGTGATCTACAGCTTTCACTGGAGCGGTTTGCAGCCGAGTGTGATGCGGCCGGGATGAGGATCAGTTCCTCCAAATCCGAGGCCATGGTCTTGAGCCGGAAAAGGGTAGCATGCCCTCTCCGGGTCGGGGAGGAGGTCCTGCCCCAAGTGGAGGAGTTTAAGTATCTCGGGGTCTTGTTCACGAATGAGGGAAAACTGGAGCGTGAGATCGATAGGCGGATAGGTGCAGCGTCCGCAGTGAAGCGGGCGCTGTACCGGTCTGTCGTGGTGAAGAGAGAGCTGAGTCAAAAGGCAAAGCTCTCAATTTACCAATCGATCTACGTTCCCACCCTCATCTATGGTCATGAGCTTTGGGTTGTGACCGAAAGAACGAGATCTCGGATACAAGCGGCTGAAATGAGTTTTCTCCGCAGGGTGGCTGGACTCTCCCTTAGAGATAGGGTGAGAAGCTCAGTCATCCGGGAGGGACTCAGAGTAGAGCCGCTGCTTCTCCACATCGAGAGGAGCCAGTTGAGGTGGCTCGGGCATCTGGTTAGGATGCCTCCCTGGTGAGGTGTTCCGGGCATGTCCCACCGGGAGGAGGCCCAGAGGAAGACCCAGGACACGCTGGAGGGACTATGTTTCTCGGCTGGCCTGGGAACGCCTTGGGATTCCCCCGGAGGAGCTGCTTCAAGTGGCTGGGGAGAGGGAAGTCTGGGCCTCCTTACTTAGGCTGCTACCCCTGCGACCCGACCCCGGATAAGCGGAAGAAAATGGATGGATGGATGGATTAGCAACCAATATAGTTCTTACCTTGATCTTATGGCTAATAAAGCCAAGGAGTAGCTTCTGGATCTCTAAACAGTTGACCGTTGATGTAAAGTTTATCCACAGAGATGTTGGCTCTTCTTCCTTCGCTTATATTTTTCTTTCTGATCGGGAACAGAACTCTCCTTCTACTCAGAATTTCTGCAGGATATTGATCGTTCATGCTAAAGTGGGTGTTACGCAGTTCCCTACCTCGGCTTTTAACCTGTTCCTTTTGTTTATAATGTTCGAATTTAGCTATTATTGGGCGCGGTCTACTGCTCCCAGGCCGTTTAGCACCGAGGCGGTGAACTTGATGAAAAGTAATGGCATTAACGGTTTCACTCGGCAACTTTAGCTGATTTTGAAAGAAAGCCCGAACCGAGGCCTCCGGATTCTCCTACACTCCCTCCGGAATCCCAGAGAAAACAACATTATCCCGCATACTTCTGGCTTGGATATCTAATATTGACTCTTTAAATTTTTTATTATCGCCGGAAAGCTGCGACATCTGATCTTTAAGCTGTCCAACTGTACCCTTTAACTCAATGTTTTCATTAGCTAGAGATGCTACCTGCTCCTGGGTGAATTCGAGTGACTGTCTCTGACTTTGCACTTCCTTCTGTAACACCTCTACGAACGCCAGCCGGGCGTCCAAGCTAGACAACTTCTGGTCAATTGACTCCAGAATTACCATGAAGCCCGAATTATCCACCGACGGTTCCGAAACGCTATCAGAGCTTCCCTGTCGGTACCGCTTCGCGTTGGGCTTCGGCTCGTTAGCGCTAGCCGACTCGCTAGCCACACCGGATGTGACATTAGGGTTGCTCATGACAAACTTTTCAAAATAATCGTCGATAAATAACTCAAGGCTCTCCGACGTTTTCCCGTCCAGTTTGTTGAAATAGTGGGGGAAAAAAAGATCGGTTATTAAATTTTAATACCTTTTTTTAAATGATCTTACATTTAATTATATAGTTTATTTATATAAATATGGACTTACCAAAGCTTTATCATAATACTTACGTACAAGTTTAGAGTTTTCAGCAGCAGCTCATTCCCACGTCCGCACCTCACCTCAGTCACCCCATCTCTGAGGGAGAGCCCATCAACCCTTTGGACACTGTTCTATGTGACCAAATGTTCTGCATGTTTTAGTTGTATCCCTGTTTAAAACAATTAAATTACCTACTCAGATTAGAATGTCATTAAGTTTAGACTTCAGACGGTTTCTTGTATCATGAGCATCAAAAATCAGTAATTTGCGCAAAAAATCTGTATTAATAATCACACGTGGGTAGGGTGGAGGTGCAAGCGGACCGCAGCTTTACGGGGGGGGGAGACGCTCTTTTAAAGACGTGTTTATGTTTGACTTTCATTTTTTTCTAAAATCACAGAGTTCTCTAAGTCAGCTTCAGGTGCTTGTAGTTAATCATAATATCTTCTAAATTCAACCAGGTGTTTCAGGATAAACTTGGTTTAAAAAAAACTGTAAAAATAAATGCTCTTTTTTCTGTGCAGAGAACTTCCTCTGCTATAATTTTTTCACATAAACATATTAAAGCTTTTCAATTGAAAACACTAAAATTACAGAAAAGATGTTTAAAAACCTCTTTCCTCAAAAAGTCTTCAGTCCTAAGAACACTAAACTAACTTTTAATAAGGTCATGTACACAGTTTAATTTACATCTAACACCCCCCACACACACACACACACACACACGAGAGGTCACCACACCACCACGGTTAAAAGAAATCCTAGGGGAAACCCTGTATCATTTTAGTGTTTTCAACTGAGAAGCTTTCATATATTTATTTTTTAAGAATTACCGTATTTTCCGGTGTATAGGTCGCACCTTTTTATGGTTTTTCAAGGCCTGCGACCTATACTCAGGTGCGACCTATATATGGCTTGTTATCACTTTCGGTGAAACAAATTTTTAAATCCAGCTCATTTCACAATTACGTTCATTTATTAAGGAAAAGTTCAGCTCAGACATATATTTGCTATAATTTTTATCAAACAAATAATTGTTTTTAAGTGTTAATCTTCTTAAAAGCCTTGCTGTGCGCTCCTGTGGCAGACATTTGCAGCAGAGCTAAACGTAGGTGCGACCTATACACCAGTGCGACCTATCTAGGGATTTTTCCAATCTATTGGTGATAATTGGACAATGCGACCTATACACAGGTGCGACCTATACACCAGAAAATACGGTATAGCAAAGGACGGTCTCTGTACAGAAAAAAAATACACGGATACACGGAAATTATGGATTTTTGATGCTCATTATACACGCAACTGTCTGAAGGGGTTGACATGTGGACTCTTAAGTTTTAAAATGTAAATGCCCTTAAACCTATTAAATCATTGGGCCACTCTTAGCAGCAACAACTGCTAAGAACTGTTAATAATACAGACCATCATTTATGAAGTGCATATTGTGGTACTCCTGTTATCTTTGTCTCATATTTAAATATGTTCGGAGAACTGAAACTTTAAATGTGACAATTGACATGTAAAATAAATAAATTATATACACATACAAACACACCGCATTACCATTGTAAATTTCATTTTAAATTATTGGTACAGAATACTTGTTAATACTTGCTACTTACTTATAAAGCAAATATGGCTCACCTTATGTGTCATTGATGGCTGGGTCCAGGCCTGTGGGAAGAGAGGGTGATGTTAACTCAATGTTCTTACAAACATTAACCACTTCACAATTATATATTTTTTGTAAAAGGCAGCTGATGGAGTCTTAGCGTTAACTGTCGAGATAATGTGCGTTTTATATCATTATGTCACCTCTAAGCAGCACAAGAAAACTGGCTGCATCAACAGCTCACACAGTGATTAGCTCAGTGGATTAAAATTAGCTGCTACCACACAACGTTAATGCAACAGTCTATCATATTTTCTTACCGGACAACGCAGTCAGCCCTGGCAGCTAGCTAGCTTCTCCAATGCAAGCGGGTGTTTTTTTTTCTTCTCGCGACTCGCGCCACTGGAGTTTCAGGTTAGGACCTAGCATTAGCAAATAAGCATTCTGCTATATGGAGGCATTGATTACAAAATAACCACCACGCCCGGAAAAAAAACACCACCACACAAGCTGAAAATGTTATCAGACTACAAGCACCGCTGATTTTTTCCCCCTCCAACAGAGATTTAGGCGACAGGACAAGTGGTTAGGACCTAGCCTAGCATAGTAGCAGTAACATAGCACTCTGCTACCGCTCACACCGCGGGACTATTAACAATATACGATGATATATGATTTTACTTCTGCAGTGGCGGCTCTTAAATGGGGGGTTCCGCAGGGGTCCATCCTGGGTCCTCTCTTGTTCTCCTTATACCTGCTGCCACTCGGTGCTATTTTCCGGAAACACAATATACCTTTCCACTTCTACGCTGATGACTGTCAAATCTACTTCCCCCTAAGACAAAATGGTACAGGCTCTATTCAACCTCTGCTCGACTGCCTGGCTGACATCAGGGACTGGATGGCTTTAAATTTCTTAAGCTTCAATGATAAGAAGTCTGAAGCCATATTGTTCCTTCCCAATGACACAACCTCAAACCACTGCATTGACCTGTCTGCTCTACCCCTGTCCGAAAAACAAAAAGTCAAAAATCTGGGAGTGATAATGGATCCTTCCATGAAACTCAACAGTCATGTAAACATGATCGTCAAATCCTGTTTTTTCCAGCTGAGGCGTCTGTCTAAGCTGAAGCCCATATTATCCAAAAAGCACCTGGAGACAGTGATTCACGCATTCATTACATCTAGGCTTGATTACTGCAATTCACTTCTGTTTGGCGTCAGTCAAGCCACCATTGCACGATTACAACTGGTTCAGAACGCAGCTGCCCGATTTTTAACCAGCACACGCAAAAGAGAGCACATTACACCAGTCTTGGCCTCCCTTCACTGGCTACCGGTTCATCTTCGAATCCAATTCAAAATTCTCATGTATGTCTACAAATCGCTGAACAGTCTCGCCCCCGCCTATCTCTCGGATCTGATACACCCATATGTCCCTCCACGTGCTTTGAGGTCAGAGGATCAGGTACTCTTAATAGTTCCAGAAACTCGCCTTAAGCGCAGGGGTGACAGGGCGTTCTCTGTAGCAGGCCCAAGACTCTGGAACGAGTTACCGCTGCTCATCAAACAGGCCCCCTCCCTCTCGGTTTTCAAATCCCGGTTAAAAACTCACTACTACTCCATTGCTTTCAATGAGTTTTTCTTCTGTGTTTTAGGGAAGCTGTGGAGCCGCAGTGTGAAGCTGGCATACACGCTTCTCAACAAGCTGGGCAACAAGAACGAGCAAATCCTCAAACCTGGAGACAGAGTGAGGCAGCACACACACAGAAACAGCAGGGTTTTATTCAGCACAGGCAAAAAAACAAAAACAAAGAAGTGGCCATAATTCCTGTTCTAGTTTCACCACTGAGAGAAGAAGTGTAAAAAGTATACTGTTCATCCATAACTGGCTGAACACGGCTGATTTTCTGAACAAAAAAATAATAATCAAGCAAGCTTTTTTTAAATAGCAGAAAAGGGGCTTCACTCAAAGAAACAAACAATAAAAATAAAATCTACAAAAGTAACGTAAAAATGAAAAACAATTCACAACTCAGTTTAGAAATAGAAATGCAAAATCACCGGCTGAAAATAGTCAGAGTTCACCGAGCGTTTCCAGCTCGTATATCCGAGCGAAGCAACCTCTCATTGGACACGGTCCAGCCAAAGCCGGCAGTCAAAGCGGGAGCTAACCGAAGCTAACCGAAAACTGCCGGACACTGCCGAAAACTACAGAACACTGCCGAAAACTGCCGGAAACTGCGTAATCGGCTTCAAAATAATAATAATAGTAATAATAATAATAATAATAATTTATTTATAAAGCCATTTAAAACAACCACAGCTGCAACAAAGTGCTGTACACATAAAATCAAGAAAATTTAAACACATAAAATAAGATTTTTCAAATTTTTATTTTTATTTTTTTAATGAGATGCGTGACGTAACATCGAAACGAAGTCGAGACTGCTGTAAGTCGAGGACTACCTGTATTTACATATATTTAAGGCTTTATAAACCCTTCCCACACTCTTGCAGTGTCCTTACAAAGTTCTAAGCTCTAAACGCTCTAAAAGAGCACAGTGAAAGAGAGCAGACAGACTGATGCTATGGTTACTGAGCCCCGGGGGCGAGCTGGCCATTGGGAGCACCGTTCCCATCCATGCTACACATACGGCTCACTCAGGTATAAGACTGCCCCCTCCTTTCTTTTTCTGAGGCTGTCTGTTGCACACCTGCCTGTTGTGTGCCTCCGGGACACGATGGGGAAATATATAGACAAACCCCCCCCTTCGCCCCTCCTTTCGCTTTCTATGCTGTGACAGACTGCCTCGGAAAGAGAAAGGAGGGGTGGGTGTCTATCTTATACCCGAGTTAGCCACACTCAGCCACTCTCTGTCTTTGTTTAAACTGATTCACTCTTATTTTCCCACCTAAGCATTTTCTCTGATATTCTACATTCGTTCATTAGATCTGTTCATCCCTGCACCCTGAGCAGTAGCAATGGGGAAAGACAGACCCCACTCCCTACCCCGTCTGATATTCTACATTCGTTCATCAGATCTGTTCATCCCTGCACCCTGAACAGTAGCAATGGGGAAAGACAGACCCCACTCCCTACCCCGTCCTTTCTCTTTCTGAGGCTGTCTGTCACAGCAGAGAAAGAGAAAGGAGGGGGTGGGGGTCTGTCTTTCCCCATCACCAATCATGTGTCATGTACAATCTTACATGGAAAAACCGCAAAAGGGTGAGACCATGAAAGTCGAACCATGAATATCGAGGAACTACTGTACTTTGTATTTGCCTCGTTACAATGCCAACCTTTATACACTGCCTGGTCAAAAACAAAGTCGCCACCAAAAAAAAGGTCTCGCACTAATATTTTGTTGGACTGCCTTTAGCATTGATTACAGCATGCCTTCACTGTGGCATTGTTTCGATAAACTTCTGCAATATCACAAGATCTATTTCCATCCAGCGTTACATTAACTGTTCACCAAGATCTTGCATTGATGACTAGGCACTAGGCATGATGGATGCATCACTTCACCTGCCTCTCTTCTTACCCTGATGCGTCCGTCACTCTGGAACAGGGTAAATCTGGACTCGATCAGACCACATGACCTTCTTCCATTGCTCCAGAGTTCAATCTTTATGCCCCCTAGCAAATTGAAGCCTTTTTTGTGGTTTTCTTAAAGCTACACAGTTGTTCAGTTCCAATCCCTTGAGTTCCCTTCACATTGTGCATGTGGAAATGCTCTTACTTTCACTATTAAACATAGCCCTGAGTGCTACTGTTGTTTTTCTTCAATTTGATTTAACCAAACATTTAAGTGATCGCCGATCATAATCATTCAGGATATTTTCCCGGCCACATTTCTTCCTTAACGACGATGGGTCCCCACTATCTTTCCAGTTTTTAATAATGCGTTGGACAGTTCTTAACCCGATTTTAGTAGTTTCTGCAATCTCCTTAGATGTTTTCTCTGCTTGATGCCACTGATTTGACCCTTCTCAAACAGACAACCACGCCATGTGTCTTTCAACGTGGTTGTTTAAGAAATGAGAAGCAACTCATTGCACCAGTTGGGGTTAAATAACTTGTTGCCAGCTCAAAGATAATCACCCATGCCGTAATTATCCAATAGGAGGCTTGTACCTATTTGCTTAGTTAAATCCAGGTGGCAACTTTTTTTTGACCAGGCAGTGTAAAATGGGATATACCGATAATCAGTGAATCAATTAGCATGTGTTTGTTGAGCACATTTCAAACAGCTGAGTGACACAAAATGTCTTTCAGGGAAAAACACATACCCAAAATCACCACAGCCAAAGAAAATAAATCAAANCCGAAACGTCGAGTACGACATCTGGCACAAGAGCAAGAGGGGTGAGACGCACACGGTTGATTGTTTTTAGCTAGGCTTCGGCTAGTTCTAGTATTTTAGTTAGCTTTTTTGACATTTTTAGCTAGTCTTTTGCTGCTTTTAGCTTATCGTATGTCACTTTGACCTTTGCTATTTTTAGCTAGTGATTTGACCTTTTTGAAAACGTTCTGGGTTTTTACTTTTGCTACTTTAGCTAACTTTACTGATTTTAGTTAACCTTTTGCTACTTTAAGCTTTCACTTATTACAGTACAGTACTTGGCTACGTTTTAGCTTTTTGCCACGTATGGCTTCTTGCTACTGTTTTACTAGCTTTAGTTTTGAGCTAGCTTTTTGCATTTTTAGTATTTTTAGCTTGTGTTTTTCTACCTTTAGCTAGCATTTTGATGCTTTTAGCTTATCATATGTCACTTTGACCTTTGCTATTTTTAGCTAGTGATTTGACCTTTTTGAAAACGTTCTGGGTTTTCACTTTTGCTACTTTAGCTAACTTTACTGATTTTAGTTGACCTTTTGTTACTTTAAGCTTTAACTTATTACTTGGCTACGTTTTAGCTTTTTGTCACTTATGGCTTCTTGCTACTGTTTTACTAGCTTTAGTTTTGAGCTAGCTTTTTGCATTTTTAATAATTTTAGCTTGTGTTTTTCTACCTTTAGCTAGCATTTTGATGCTTTTAGCTTTAGTTTGCTACATTTGACTCTTGAGCTGTTCTGCATTTAGCTTTAACAGCTGAACTTCAGCTTCTTTCAGTTGTTTGTTGCCAAACCCCTCGTCTTAATGGTTTGTTTGGTTTTAGCTTTAGTTTGCTACATTTGACTCTTGAGCTGTTCTGCATTTAGCTTTAACAGCTGAACTTCAGCTTCTTTCAGTTGTTTGTTGCCAAACCCCTCGTCTTAATGGTTTGTTTGGTTTTCAGCCCAGCAGAAGATGGATTACTCCATCGCGGCAGGGATGCAGTTTCTCTGTCGGGGATCGCTGCCAGGTCAGCCTGTCGCTCCTTTCTCATAAATTAAACGACGTACATCAGATTTAATTTTCACTGTTTGTTGTGTTCAGGTTCGTCTGGAGAACAGTGGGCGGAGCTACAGTGCCACCGTCAGAGAGGTTCCTCCCACTAACGGCCCAGTGACCGTTTACATCGAAGAACTGGGAACAAAGTAAGCGAGGTGGCTGTAAACATCAACAACACCCCCGGGCACCTGTTAACGGTTTGTTCTGCGTGCAGACAAGTCCCTCTGTGGAACCTCCGCCCCCCCAGCGTTGAGAACAGCTGGAGCACCGTGGTCCACAAGAGGCTGAACAACGGACATGGAGGTAGGACCTTTAAACTCCATGAACGTTGACGCTCGAGGAGAAACTGGTCGGATCTGTTGAAGTGCTGCTGAGTCACAGTCGCCACGTCTAGTGACTTCAAGTCCATTCAAGTCGTCTAATGAAACAAAGGCTTTCAGGTGCAGAGACATGTGCTGCTGCTAATTCAGCTAGCCGTTGATGTTCACCGCTCCCGTGAGTCAACATGGATGACCAACAGTTTCCACTTTTAATTAGGGATGGGGCCGATCCAGTATCGGTATCGACCTCCGATACCAGCATAATTTACATATCGGATTTTCCGATCCAACCGGCCGATATCCATGATGCACGTTATCGAATGGATTTCTTGAACAGAGCACGTGTGTTCCACCATATTCTGTGACTGCTGCCCTGAAAACCCATCTCTTTAGACTAGCTTATCATTAACTTTACTAAATGTATTTTTATTATCTTCCATTTTATATCCTTTATGTATTTTATATTTCAATTTGTCGCTGATAATGTTTGCTCTGTATTCACTGTGTTGGTTTGTTAAGTGTCCTTGGGTGTCATGAAAGGCGCTTTTAAATAAAATGATTATTACAGGTAGTCCCCGATTTACGAGCGAGATCCGTTACAACGAGGCGCTCGTAAACCGGAAATCTCGTAATTTGGAACGGCCGCCATTTCTCTCGTAAATCCGGAATTTCGCTCGTAAATTGGAACGGTTTTCGCTAGCGCGACTACAAACACTCTATTTTCATCCAAAAACTGCTTATGAGTGCATAAAAATGATCGGAAACGTGTGTCCATATGCTTAGCTAACTAACTGTGGTGAAAAAACACATGAAAACTCAGTATTTTTTTCGTTTTTTCCAAAAATTCGCAGCTCGTAAGTCTGGAACCTCGCAGATCAGAGCGCTCGTAAATCGGGGACTACCTGTATTATTATTATTATTATTATTATTAACATTGTGTGAGTTAGCACTTTGAGATTTGTTTAATGTAAAGTGCGTTATAAATAAAAGTTATTATTATAGTTAAACCCAATGAAGACACTCTGGACCTCACAACAGGAAACACCCAAACTTTAATAGCACACAAGAGGCAGGTCTATATCACAGATGTCCATCTCACTCATGGTGCGGCCCGGAACACTAACACACCGCTGTACATTGAATTTACATTTATAAATTCAATGTATAGTTTAAATCTGTATCCGTTGATCAAAACCGACAAGAATTTACAACTTATAGTGCCACAATCGCATGTCTTGGACACTCGGGTGAAGAGAGGGGCGGAGCTGTCAACTGACCACTACCTGGTGGTGACTTGGCTCCGATGGTGGGGGAGATGCCGGTCAGACCTGGCAGACCCAAACGTATTGTGAGGGTCTGCTGGGAACGTCTGGCAGAGTCTCCCGTAAGACGGAGCTTTAACTCCCACCTCCGGGAGAGCTTTGAACACGTTCCGAGGGAGGCGGGGGACATGGAGTCCGAGTGGGCCGTGTTCCGCGCCTCTATTGTCGAGGCAGCTTATCGGAGCTGTGGCCGCAAGGTTGTTGGTGCCTGTCGTGGTGGCAACCCTCGAACCCGGTGGTGGACACCGGCAGTGAGGGATGCTGTCAGGCTGAAGAAGGAGTCCTATTGGGCCTTTTTGGCTTGTGGGACCCCGGAAGCAGCTGATAGGTACCGGCAGTCCAAGCGGCATGCGGCTCGGGTGGTTGCTGAGGCAAAAACTCGGGCGTGGGAGGAGTTCGGAGAGGCCATGGAGAATGACTTCCGTACGGCTTCGAGGCGATTCTGGTCCACCATCCGGCGTCTCAGGGGGGGAAAGCGGTACGCGACCAACACCATTTATGGTGGGGGTGGCGTGCTGTTGACCTCAACTCGGGATGTTGTGAGTCGGTGGGCGGAATACTTCGAAGACCTCCTCAATCCTACTGGCACGTCTTCCACTGAGGAAGCGGAGCCTGGGGACTTTGGGTCGGGTTCTCCGATCTCTGGTGCTGAGGTCGCCGAGGTGGTTAAAAAGCTCCGCGGTGGCAAGGCTCCGGGGGTGGATGAGATTCGTCCTGAGTTCCTTAGGGCTCTGGATGTTGTAGGGTTGTGTTGGCTTACGCGACTCTGCAATATCGCGTGGACATCGGGGGCAGTTCCCTTGGATTGAACTTCAAAGATCGGTTTTATGCCACAAAAAGGCTTTTATTCTGTTTTAACATGTATTACAAACTCAACTGATGTCTTCATTTTACTGATTGAATCTCCTTAGACCTTAGAACGTTCAACTTTGTTTAAAAAAATAGATATTCACGCAGGACTTTCCAAAAATTGAACATAAATATCCGCATCAGCACTGAATCTGCAGCCGTCACTCACCAGTGTTGCCAGATTGGGCGGTTCACCGCGATTTTCCTTCTGACTTTTGCGGGTAAAGAGTGCTTTGGGTGGGTGGGACTCTATCTGGCAACACCGGTCACACCGGTGTTTACACAAGTGTGTCTTTACATCCGGGGCAGCGCCGGGACCCTCCATCAATGTAGAGGCGTCTGCGGCACCGGGACCCTCCATCAGTAGTTGGGGCGTCTTCTATAGCAACTTCATCCGGCGAAGCCATGCTGTCCGTGACGCTGACTTGCTAGGGGCTGCTTAGCATTAGCGACTCGCGAGACAACGTTACCTCTCAACGAGAGATATCGCGGGAGTTTAATATTGCGAGATCTCGTACAACGAGATCTCGTTACACCCCTACTGCCGAACACTACCGAAAACTGTCGAACACTGCCGAAAACTACCGAACACTGTCGAACACTGCCGAAAACTACCGAACACTGCCGAAAACTACCGAACACTGTGGAACACTGTCTCGAACACTGCCGAAAACTACCGAACACTGTCGAACACTGCCGAACACTGCCGAAAACTACCGAACACTGCCGAAAACTACCGAACACTGTGGAAAACTACCGAACACTGCCGAAAACTGCCGAACACTGCCGAAAACTACCGAACACTGTCGAAAACTACCGAACACTGCTGAAAACTACCGAACACTGTTGAACACTGCCGAAATCTACCGAACACTGTCAAAAACTGCCGAACACTGCCGAAAACTACCGAACACTGTCGAAAACTGCCAAACACTGCGTAATCCGCTTCAAAATAATACAGTAATAATAATAATAATTTATTTATAAAGCCATTTAAAACAGCCACAGCTGCAACAAAGTGCTGTACACATGAAATCAAGAACATTTAAACACATAAAATACGATTTTTCAAAAATTTTATTTTAATTTTTTAATTTTATATTTTTATTAATATGATGCGTTCGTAACATCGAATTGCCGTAAGTTGAGACCGCCGTAAGTCGAGGACTACCTGTATTTTATTTCAGGAGCGTTCTTCTTCGTTGTTCCTGACGGAACATCTTGAAGAGCCGTGGTTCTTCTCCCTCACGTTTTTCCAACCGAACCTTTTGTTCTGGTTCTGATCAAGTTCTGTCTCTTTCAGCCTGGGAGGACCGGGGTAGAGGACGGGGGCGAGGGAAGTCCACCCCGTCTCCATCGTCGTCCTCCGTTCCCCTGGCAACGGCTGCAGGCTCCGGCGGGCGCGTGCAGAAGCAGTACTCGTGGCCCCCGCAGGCCACCGTAGAGGAGCAGGGAGGGGTGAAAACCAGCAAGTGAGTGCGTTGACACCTCAACCAGCTAAGTGGATCCATGATCCAGAAGGTCCAGGTTGTTCTGATCCAGAAGGTCCAGCAGCCTCCTGGGCCAGGACGCTGTTCTTGTTCTGGTTTTTTGTAACGAGCCTCGCCGTCCCGCAGGAAGTCGGCGGGCTCCGTGGAGCCGAGCAGCCAGCAGCAACATTTGACCAAAGAAGACGACGCCAAGAGGAACGTGGCGCTGGTGGAGATCCAGCTCCGAGACGAGCACAGCTTCCCCGCCCTGGGGGTGAGCACAAACTTTTTTTATTTCCACACACGCTTCGGTTCAGTTTCCACCGAGGAGCTCCGCCCAGTCCGTTTATCTCCAACTGATTCTGTTTCTGTTGTTTTGATCTGGTTCTGGTCTTCTCCTTCAGGCTCAGGCAGCGCCGGCTGATGGAGCGAGGATGAGGGCCAGCGAGAGGAGGCGGCCTCAGAGGAACAAGACGGTCAGTTCAGTGAACAGGACCCAGGTGCCTGTGGCGCCGGGGTTTGATCAACTTATGCACCAGGTTCATCTCCTGGTGGAGCCGTCCAGAATGTTTTCAGGAGGATTTTACAGTTTGGTTTGGTTTCCTGCTCCTGAAGCTCTAGACCAGGGGTCTGCAACCTGCGGCTCTGTGGTCCCTCTGCAGTGGCTCTTCCAAGCTTTGACCAAAACTGACATAAAACTGAATTTTGACCAAAACTGACAAAACTGAATTTTGACCAAAACTGACATAAAACTGAATTTTATAGGATGTTGTACCCACAACAAAAAATGACTAACAATTTTCCTGTCAACTCCTTTGCAAATACTGTATGTGGATACTAGTACTAATTTACAAAGTAAATTATACTCACTTTAAAGGTCCACTGACATCTTCTTACAAATTTGCATAAAATGATACAAGATATATATCTTGTATCATTCAACTGTATGTTCGTTTTTTGCAAACAAAATGATAAATTAATGAAAATTCCTTTCAAAGTGAGTTTAAAATTAAAATCAGTGTTTCTTCAAGGAGAATCCGACTACACGCGAATGCAACATCTGTGACGTAGGAAGGAGAATGTCTTTAGATTGCCCCTTTTAAATATTCATGGCGAACAAGAAATAAAACAACAAAATGATCAATCTAAGTTAAGATTTGAGCTATTTGTCTTCAGTTTGGGAAGCAGGAAGTTAGATGAACAAGAAACAGCAGGTTCTAATTTAGGTCTGCAGCTGTATTTATTTGAGTCTTAACTTTTCATGAAGCGAGGGAGCTCCGAGGGGGGGCAGCTTTATTTATTCCATTCTTGACGAAGTATTTCATCTTTTGGGAAAGTGAAAAGGCTCACTTGTTCACTGATGATATTAGAACACCCAAATGCAACACAATGTACCAGCATTTTTCAAGTTATACAAAAAAAAAGGCGATCTGGCAGAGAATACGTTATGAGTTATCCTAGCACGCAGACTGAAGGTCCTCCTTCCTACGTCACAGATGGTGCATTCACGTGTAGTCGGATTTTCCTTGAAGAAACACGGTTTTTAATTTTAAACTCAGTTTGAAAGGAATTTTCATTAATTTATCATTTTGTTTGCAAAAACAAACATAGTTGAATGATACAAGATATATATCTTGTGCCATTTTATGCAAAGTTCAAAGATAATGTCAGTGGACCTTTAACTTTATGCTTTATTCTTCAAAGTAGGATACGCAATTACCATATTTTTGGGACTATAAGGTGCACTAGATGATAAGGCTCAATATCAATGAAGGGGTCGCACTATCAAAACAAAACGGTCAGATAAGTCAAACTTTATCCAACTCGTTCATAAAATAAATAAATGTCACATTTTTGTCATCTGTGTATGTTTCCCATACTTGACAGACGAAATTGGCCTCTGCATTTAACCCAACCACCACCAATAACCACATACAATCGGTTTGAGGTCAGTAAGCACAACCAGGATTAATACAGAAGACTCAACTGGATTATAAGGCTCACTGTCAATTTTTGAGAAAATTAAAAGATTTTAAATGTGCCTTATAGTCCAAAAAATAAGGTACGCCACAATTTTATTTAAAAAAAAAACACATTAGTCTGCACAGTTCATGGTTTATTTTTAATTTTATTTTTATTTTTTTGGCAAAATACAAGACGTTGGGAAGATGAATAGAATCCAATCTTTTCTTTTGTCTCAAAATGTAAAAATATCAATAAATGTTAACAGTCATTAGTTTTTAAGTTTTATAATTTCACACCTACTGGCCAGAAAAGCCCCTCTAACAGACTTAAAATGGCCCATGGGCCACCAGTTGATAATGACAGTTGTAGCAGGTATTGCGGCTCTTGACACATTGGATTTAGTGAACGAAAGGGCAGAAATGGCTTTTTTTTTTCTTCATTTTTATTCTTTCTTCATTTCAAATTTAAAAGAACACAAAAAAAAACTATTTACAATTCCACGTAAATAAAAAAATCAAACATTACATGAAATGAAGGAAAGCAGAAGAAGATACAATCTTAAGGCCGAGATACACTGAAGCAGACTCCGTATACGCGCATATTTTGTGCGTATGTTTTCGCTTCTATACTTTCAGAAACTATCAGCTTTCAAACGCTCGCGTTCTCCTTGTTGTAATATGAGCAGCTGAGCACGGATGAGCTCGCTGATTGGTCACTTTGACACGCCTACTGAAATGATTGACAGATTTCAGTCAGCTCAAAGTGAAACCTATCATGAGCAGCTCGCTGAAGACCGCTGCGGTGTTCTGATGCGGTGTTTCTACTATATATGTTATAAAAAGTTCTCTCAGAAATAAAAATAATAACAGGGAGTGCTTTTCCTGCAGCACACAGCCCACCAGGGAATATATAAAACATCGCGCACCCAGGTAGGACCTGAATTCATTCATTTCATTCATCGAGTGAACGGAGGAAGAAGCGGTTACTTGACTTTAGGCAAAAAAACAAAAGAAAAGGCCCGATCAGCGATAAAGAAGGGGAATTTATTTAATTTGTGTAACATACAAAACAGTCCGGCGCCGGGGAAGTTTAGGTCAGACACCGCGCATCGCGTATGCGTAGTAAAAAAATACTTTTGCGCGTACTTGCCCTGAGGGGCTACGCGGGGCTACGCTTTTGCCACAGCGTACGTACGCTGCGTATAGGCGTATCGTGAGGACGCTCGAGTGTATCTCGCCCTTTATTACGGTATGTCTGCCCCTTTTTTTAACAAAATTAATTCAATCAATTCAAACAACGATAATCAAAAAAATATTACATTATTATATTAAATATATTATATTAAATATTACATTGATCGTAAAGGTCGCAGACCCCTGCTCTTTTTCTTAAAAAAAAACAAAAAAAAACGGTGGAACTGGCTCTGAGGCTCCATGTTGTTTTTAAGTGAAACTATAATTTTGATCCGTTTCGACTCCGACAAACTGTTTTAATCCCGGTTTCAGAGTGGAGGTCTTTGTAAACCTCGAACATCGTTTGTCGTCATTAGCGACCGCGACGACGGATAGCAGAGTGCTGTTTGTCCTGCTCACTCTTCAACGTGCAGCCCAGCCTCTCCCTCGGTCCAAACAAACGTTGCTGCTCCACCAGTTTGGGCGGGACTGTTTCTTTGCTCCTGACCCAAGAGTCGGTGAAGTGCTGAAGTCACCGCGCCGGCTAGCTACAGCCGCGTCGACAGGCAGGATGACAGCTGAGCCGTTAGCTCTATTGCCTTACAGCGAGAAGGTCCCGGGCTCTGTCCTCAGTTCGTGGAGTTTGCGTGTTTGTTGAGGTGCGTTCAGACCCTGGCCTCCCTTGAATAGAGATCTGAGGTTTAGTCTGGTTAAATAAAGATTACCGTAATTTCCAGACAATAAGTCGCTATATTTGTCACACGCTTTGAACCCCTCGGCTTATACAATGCTGCAGCTATTTTTTTTTTTCTGGGCTAATGAACTTCATGTTGCCAAAACATTCGACACACCTGGAAATTACTGAACAAGTCACAATGGACCAATAAAACCAAGTTCCATTGGTCCACTGTGGAGGGTCTCCCACCTCCCCGTTCTCTCCTCCCCTCCCATTTGTGCCCCCGGGGAGGGGGAGGATGGGGCAGTATTTGCAGCCTCTTGAAGTAAGTGTGAGTTGTGCATTTAAAACGACAACACAAGTCCTTCCTGCGCAGGACGGTGGAGGATCACTTTTATTTTTAATGTTAAATTTAGTGGGCGTGGCTTATATTCAGGTGCACTCAGTAGTCCGGAGATTACGGTAATAATAATAATAGATGGTGTAAACATGTAACTTTTCCACAACCAGCGTCAGAAACTGATGTTCTTGTGTGAACGGGCCGAACGTCCACGGTTGATCCGATCTGAGCAGCTTCAGCATTTAAATGATCTTCACTCAAATGGACCGGACCGCTTCCTTTCCCGTCAGCTTAGTGGTCTGAACAGTCTGTCCAGAACCAAGCTGGTGGACCAACAGGACCCCACACCTGCATGTCTCCGTTAAAAAGAATCAATAAATAAAAGAATAATACAGGTAGTCCTCGACTTACGACGGAGATCCGTTCCTACGCGGCATCGTAAACCGAATTTTGACGTAAGTTGGAATATACGTAAATACTTCACCTTATACGTACAGTACTGTATTTTACCAAGCACTTAGCCTATCCTAACACAGTACCCTACATAATTATCAAAAACGCATACATTTGGGAGCCATAATGAAGGAAAAAAATTTAATTTCCTACTGGGATGCTGGTGAATCCGTTTCCTTCGTCCCTCCTCCGTATTCTCCATTTATTTACGACGTAAAACCGCCGTCCAGCTCGGTCCATCCTCTGTTTTCTCTATTCGTTTACGACAGTTTTGTTTTGTTTTTTTGAATGTCCAGAGGACCAGACTTAGCTTTTTTAGAGAGTACAGGGCAGAATTCCTCCGCAGCTACGTTTACTACGTAAAACAGAAAACTGCGTAACTCGGCTTTTCAAAATAAAATTTCACAATAAATTTTTTTTTTTTAATTTTATGGGAGATGTGTCATAAGTCGAGGACTACCTGTAATCCCAATTTTCAGCCCGTTTAGGACAAACGTCAAAGCTTTGTTGGAATATTTAGATGTTTTTTTATTTTTTTATTTCCGGACACGATGATGAAAGGATTTTTAACGAAGCGAACGTCCACAACCTGTGGAGCCAGCTCCATTCAAGATGGCCTCCACACGCCGCTGTGGTTCACCGGGTGTGGTAGTCGCTGAGCGTCGTTATTTGTAACGCGGTGCTGAGTTCGGGTGAGGCGGCGGGCGATAGGCATTCCTTCAAAGAGTTTCCTGATCGGCTGAAACGAAGCTCGGTTGTAAAAAAAACGTTTTAATCTGTTTACTTTATTTTGACGGGTCGAGTTCAGAAACCATTTATTTCTCAAAAGGAAGTGAACGCCCTGAGTTTTATTTTGAAGAAGTCAGTTCATTTCTTCATAATGTGTTAACAAAATAAAAGCAGGATTAGTCTGAGTTAATTGTTTGTTTCTGCCGAGTCCGACTTGTTTCAGATTTTAAATCAGTTGAAATAAAAATCTGAACTTTTTGTTTTTCCAGAGTTCCGTCGACGACGTGTCGTCGCCTCCAGCTGGAGACGGACCCAAGTCCTCCGCTTCACCTGTCAGCTCCGCCCCCTCCACTCTTAAACCTCCCACTTACTCTTCTGGGCGGAGCTCTGCAGAGGCAGCAGCCTCAGGCTCCTCCCACAGCTACCCGTCCTTCTCTGCTGCCCCGCCCACTAAAGCCACCACGCAGTCCTACGCCTCGGCTGCTGCTGCTCCATCTTCACCTCCTCCATCCGTTAAACCCTCTGTCCTGTCCTCCGCTGGCGGCTTCTCCTTCATCACCCCGGTTCTCCCCGCCGCTTCAGCTCCTCCCACCTCGTCTTCATCCCCTCCTCCCCCAGCTGTTGCGTCTCCTCCTCCCTCGTCTTCAGCTCCTCAGCCGACCTTCATCGCCCCCATCGCCCCGTGTCCTGCAGCCGCTCAGGGCTTCCTGCGATCTTTCTGCCCCACCTCCTCTCTGCCTCACTCCCCCAGTCCTCCCTCCTCCTCAGTGGTTCCTCCTCCAGCTCTTCCAGCTCCAAGTAAGAAATCAGCCGACACTAACAACAAGCTGAACCTGAAACTGAGACCTTCAAATAAAAAAATAACAATTATTCAGTTCTTCACAAACATTGTTCTCTAACATTTACTTCAGTTACTTTAGCTACTGCTCTGCTCCTTTTATCTACTGTTTTCTCCTTTTAGCCACTGTTTTGCTCTTTTTAGCTACTGTTTTCTCCTTTGAGCTAATGTTTTCTCCTTTTAGCTATGTTTTTCTTTGTTTAGCCACTGTTTTCTCCATTTAGCTACTGTTTTGCTCCTTTTTGCTAATGTTATGCTCTTTTTAGCTACTGTTATGCTCTTTTTAGCTACTGTTTTCTCCTTTTAGCTAACGTTTTCTCCTTTTAGCTATGTTTTCTCTGTTTAGCCACTGTTTTCTCCATTTAGCTACTGTTTTGCTCCTTTTAGCTAATGTTTTGCTCCTTTTAGCTAATGTTTTGCTCCTTTTAGCTAATGTTTTCTCCTTTTTGCTACTGTTTTCTCCTTTTTGCTACTGTTTTCTCCATTTAGCTATGGTTTTCTCCTTTTAGCTACTGCTCTGCTCCTTTTTAGCTACTGATCTGCTCTTTTAACTGCTGTTTTGCTCCTTTTAGCTACTGTTTTACTAATTTTAGTTACTGCTCTAGTATTTTTGGCTACTGCTCTGCTCTTTATAGCTGCTGTTTTGCTCCTTTTAGATACTGTTCTAATAATTTTAGCTACTGTTTTACTAATTTTAGCTACTGTTTTACTAATTTTTGCTACTGCTCTGGTCCTTTGTAGCTGCTTTCTTTTTTTAGCTAACCTGTAGCTCGTTTTAGCTTCTTGTTTTTTGTTAACCAGCTCAGTTTCGGCTCTTCACCCTGAAACTTACAGGAATTGTTTTGTTTTTTTACTCTGATAAATTTAGGATTTTGTTGATCCTTTTGTTTGTTTGTTTGTTTGTTTGTTTGTTTGTTTGTTCTAGGTGTTGCACCAAAGACCGAAGGGACTCTCCTGGAGTCTCAGACCTTCCAAAGTGGGACTCGAATGTCTCAGATTCATCCCAGAGTGGATCCAGACCTGAACCAGGTGTCTGGGTCTCGTGAGGAGAACAAAACACAGCCCAGTCTACCTGAGATCCAGACCCAGAGTCAGAACCAGGACCAGACCCCTCTGTATCGTCAAGGTTATTCACTTCAGAACCAGACCCAGAGTCGAGGTTCTTCACTTCAGAACCAGGACCAGAACCCTCTGTATCGTCAAGGTTCTTTACTACAGAACCAGGTCCAGACCCAGAGTCACGGTTATTCACTTCAGAACCAGGACCAGAACCCTCTGAGTCATCAAGGTTCTTTACTACAGAACCAGGACCAGACCCCTCTGTATAGTCAAGGTTCTTCACTTCAGAACCAGACCCAGAGTCGAGGTTCTTCACTTCAGAACCAGGACCAGAACCCTCTGAGTCGTCAAGGTTCTTTACTACAGAACCAGGACCAGACCCAGAGTCGAGGTTCTTCACTTCAGAACCAGGACCAGAACCCTCTGAGTCGTCAAGGTTCTTTACTACAGAACCAGGACCAGACCCAGAGTCGAGGTTCTTCACTTCAGAACCAGGACCAGAACCCTCTGAGTCGTCAAGGTTCTTTACTACAGAACCAGGACCAGACCCAGTGTCATGGTTCTTCACTTCAGAACCAGGACCAGACCCAGAGTCGAGGTTCTTCACTTCAGAACCAGGACCAGACCCCTCTGAACCGGACTGAGGTCCTGAGGGCTCAGACCTCAGTCCCTCAGACCCAGGTCTCCTTTGAGCCTCAAGCACAGCTTCGGTCTGACGTGGTCCAGTTCCAGTCCTCTGCTCCACCTCCTGATGCTTCCCAGGTTCCAGCTGATGTCCAAACTGAGGCTCCGCCCATGCATAAGCCTGAGACTCCGCCCCCTCCCCCTTCCGGGCTTCCTCAGTTCCCCGGCCTTCCTCAGCCCCTCCCCCTCCACCAGCTGTCCCAGTGGTTCCAGGACCCGCTGTACCCCGGGTTCCCGCAGGGGGAGCAAGGCGAGGTCCTGCAGATCCCGGCGTTCTCCGCCTGCAGGACGGGCGACGACCTGCCGAAGGGTGAGGTCACCTTTCTGTCCCGGAACAACATCCACGTCGGTTTGAAATAAAAATTAAAAATGTCGATATTTTTACGTTTCTGTTGGAAGAGTCGACCTTCAGAGAGTAAAAAATAAAAATGTAATTTTTTATTTAAAGTGTGGGAGATTTATTATTTATACACGTTTTTATTCATTTGCTGGATTAAAACTGGTCACAAGATATTTTACTGACGCTCGTTTGTCTCCTCAGACGTGAACCTCCTGAGGTTTTTCTTCAACCTGGGTGTGAAGGTAAGACAATGAAACTTTTATTTGTCTGGAACTTTATAAATCTGATGATCATGAATCCATGAGTTGTTGACACAATAAATTATAATAAAGGTTGTTTGTTTTTTCAAAATAAAAGTTGGAACATATCAGGTTTTTCAGCGTGAGGCGTTTGAGGACCGGTTGAAAAAGTCTGATTTGTCAGTTCTGAGTGTCCTCCCTGCTTTCACCTCCTCTCTTCCAGGCCTACTCCCTGCCGGTGGTGTCTCCCTGCCTGTACCTCCTCCCCCTGCAACAGTTCTACACCATGCAGGCCAACGCCCACTCCCCGGCCCCCCTCTACCCCTCCAGCCCCACAGCCAGGCCCCCGGAGGCTCAGCCGCCCACCCAGTACCATCCAGCTTCAGCATCCCCACAGTA
>JBBPBX010005374.1:41334-53293 GCA_038048925.1 Garcialebias charrua
ATCTATCTATCTATCTATCTATCTATCTATCTGTCTGTCTGTCTGTCTGTCTGTCTATCTATCTGTCTGTCTGTCTGTCTGTCTGTCTGTCTGTCTGTCTGTCTGTCTGTCTGTCTGTCTGTCTGTCTGTCTGTCTGTCTGTCTGTCTGTCTGTCTGTCTGTCTGTCTGTCTGTCTGTCTGTCTGTCTGTCTGTCTATCTATCTATCTATCTATCTATCTATCTATCTATCTATCTATCTATCTATCTATCTATCTATCTATCTATCTATCTATCTATCTATCTATCTATCTATCTATCTATCTATCTATCTATCTATCTATCTATCTATCTATCTATCTATCTATCTATCTATCTATCTATCTATCTATCTATCTATCTATCTATCTATCTATCTATCTATCTATATCTCTATCTATCTATCTATCTATCTATCTATCTATCTATCTATCTATCTATCTATCTATCTATCTATCTATCTATCTATCTATCTATCTATCTATCTATCTATCTATCTATCTATCTATCTATCTATCTATCTATCTATCTATCTATCTATCTATCTATCTATCTATCTATCTATCTATCTATCTATCTATCTATCTATCTATCTATCTATCTATCTATCTATCTATCTATCTATCTATCTATCTATCTATCTATCTATCTATCTATCTATCTATCTATCTATCTATCTATCTATCTATCTATCTATCTATCTATCTATCTATCTATCTATCTATCTATCTATCTATCTATCTATCTATCTATCTATCTATCTATCTATCTATCTATCTATCTATCTATCTATCTATCTATCTATCTATCTATCTATCTATCTATCTATCTATCTATCTATCTATCTATCTATCTATCTATCTATCTATCTATCTATCTATCTATCTATCTATCTATTTATCTATCTATCTATCTTTAAAGAAAAATAACAAAAGGGTACAAACAACTTTGTCCTCTGTAAGGTCCTATTAACAACCACTAAAGTACTGTATACATTCATATTTTAGCTTATAGATAAACAATTATAAAAGCAGGTCTTTTTGTTTGAGCGTATAATGAATTCAGCCTTTATTGTTTTTTAGCTTGCTACACCCGCCCACATCAGGATGTCACATTAATTTGTGTCCAACAATAATTAAAAACTGGACCAGCAGGCTGGTTTTGTAAAGATTTTAATCACTTTAAAGAAACTTTAAAAATAATGCAATAATAAAGCTTACGTAATATCAACCCCATTCTTGCACATGTGTAAAAGAGCTTGGACGACTTGTAAAATTCACGCCTGGTAAAATGTTAACAGTAGCTGTAGAACGGTTAACGAAGCCGCGGCTTGTAGGAGTAACACTCAAAGGTCATCTATCGCTGTGAGAAGTGAAGCTGAAGCTGATGAACAGGTCTGAGGCCCGGCGAGAAACGGATACAAAAATACTGTTTGTGTAGCAAATCTGTATTCCTCTCACTTCCTCTGAGAGAGGAGGAGAGGGGGAGGTGGAGGGGGTGCTCTCCTCTGCTGCCTGCAGGTGGGAGGTGGTCTGGCATTTAGACATTTGACAGTATCAGCAGTGCGTGGGTGTGCAAGTTTGACTGGTGGGGAGGTGGTTGAGGAGGAGCTGGGGTGTTGAGGGGAGGAATTTCAACTGAGCCACGAAGCAGATGTTGCAGATGTGAGTGGGTGTTAGTCTGGACGTCCAGGGATTCATCTCCGTATCGCTCTGTGTTGAGGATTCCTCTGCTTCCAGCTCATTACCATCGGCAGGCTTCGCTGCGAACACGTCTAAAGCCTGACTGGCACGGCGCCAGGCCACATGTAGAGCAAAGTTTATCTCGGTAAAAGTCCAAGCTTTGAATTGGGCGAGAGGCTACAGCCATTCATCACCATCTTCCACTGCTCATCACATCATGGAGGACAGGGTTTAGGTGTGGGATGGATGAAAGGTTTGTCAGATTGTAGCTATTTTTGAAAAAAAGATATTGCTTGTCAAGGTGTTATGCTGCTGACAGCACATAAACTTTGCTTTTATCGGTTTTCTTAAGCCACACATACACACAAACACACATACACACAGCATGAAGCTATCTGAGCGATTTGGAGTGAACATCACAAATAGATCCCCCAGGGTAGTTTTGGCTTATTTCACAGTGGCAAAATTTGACATCATTAATAAATGTATGGAACAATTACTCTACAAATCAATTATTTGTTCTTCCCATGAATTAACCAGTCAAGCAAAAACATCTGTCTGGTCTCTCCTGACACCGTTCTGCTCTTCTTCCTATTCAACGGGTAAACACAACGGGGGAAATACTGTAGATGCCGTATTTGATCTCCACGCCTGCAGGATTGCCTTGGGCAAATTTTCATCATTACCTGCACCCTTTTATTCTACTGTGGCCTATTTTTGACATATTTGTGACATTTTCAGCATGGCAGGAATATGCCTTTAATCACCTTTCGCAGTCAGAAGTAGTTTCGCATGAAAGCATTTTGTCTTTGCACAATCCTGGCCCATCTGCTTCAAGCAAAGCTCAAACAGTACCAGGCTGAATTACCATACTGGCTTCAACCATCAACATATTTGTGGCATTTAGGGGTGATAATGAGCATTAGATAAGCAGAAAAGTACAAAAAAATACAAATATAAAATACATATAAAAATTAATAATAATAATAAAAATACATATTTTGTTACATTACATTTATAGTTTCGGATCGTCAACATCATTCAAGAAAAAGGAAAATAACTAAAAAAAAGTTTCCCTTGAAAGAATGCATATCACTCATACATTTACGTGTACTAGATGTGAAATAAAATAAACCAAATGACCCTTTGTGTAGTTTGATGCTGTTTTGTGACATATCACAAGATGTTCTAAAGCTGAGCGTGTCATGGGGATGACTATCAGCTACTACCACATAAAATTTAACTGTCAAATCTGTCAAATCTGAGTTATAGCCATTTTTTGTTGACTAATGTTATTGAGATATGGTGGTCATCTTTAAATGGACAAAGTGAAATGAGTTTTGGCTGTAATTAATTTCTATAATGTTTATAGCATTTATTCAGTGGTCCAAGACCTACTTTGCTAATGTACAGTCATTGTTAAGTTTAGCAAATAATGCTGTTTCATGTTGCACAATGTGTAGTGTTTTTCTTTTGTTTCATTGTTATGCCGATGACTGCCAGACTTATCTGCCCTTAAAATCCAACAGTTCTGATGGGGATTTTAAACCCCTGTTACCTTAATAAAAACCACACAAGATAAACAAGAGAATTGAGTTAGACACAAATAATGAAACTTTGCAAAGGGGAAAGGCTTTTAATGTCTTCTGAAACTTAGTTTGGTCTCAAAATACATTGTCCAGCACAAATCCGAATTGTGCTGGATATGACAAGCTATTTAAACAAGAAGGAGGTGGAGTTGACAAGCTCTGACGTCTTACAGATAAAACAAACGAGTCATGGTTCTGATCCAATGGGAACATCTAATCCAAACATTGTCAAGGCTAAAAGACTTTGTCTTTTCTGTATCAAGGAGAAAAACAAACAAACATGTTTGTACTATCAAATATAAGTGTTTGTTGGGAACACCTATATTTGATATAAGTGAGCTGGGTAAGAATTATTATGTCAGAGTAATTAGTTTTAGATGATAAATGTTGAACATCTCCATCAGTTCTTGTTCCATTCAGTCTCTGTTAAAATGTCTCGATGATATCAAGGCGTGGATGGCTTCAAACTTTTTTATGTTTTAATGATCAGAACACTGAAGTTGTGTTTATCCCTATCTCTACCACTGTCACTGATCCTGTAAACCTTGACTCTCTTGAGCCATATCTAAAGAAGTCTGTTCCGAATCTCAAGATGGTTTTAGACTCTGACTTTAAGTTCAAAAAATAGATTAACTCTGTTCTTCAGAAAACCTTCTTTCAGTTAAGGCAGAGAGCTAAGCTTAAGACCAAGATGACCAGATCTGACCTTGAAAAACGAGTCCATGCATTTGTCACAGCCCAGCACGACTACTGTAACACCCTTTATGTTGTTGTCGGTCAGGTCTCCTTTTCACATCTCCAGCTTGTTCAAAATGCTGCAGCTTGGCTTTTAACAGAAACTTGTAGGTTTGATCATATTTCACTGGTGTTGTCCTCCCTTCACTGGCTCCCTTTGCATGTCAGAACTGATTTATAAATTCTCCTATTAACATTGAAGGGCATTAACAGCCTTGCACACTCGTACCTCTTTGATCTACTTCAACCTTATGCTCCTTCTCGGGCGCTGAGATCATCAGACCAGCTGCTTTTGGTTGTACCAAAAACCAGGCTGAAGCTCAGAGGAGATTGGTTTTTTTTTTCAATCATGGGCCCTAAACTTTGGAAAAATCTGCCCATCAACAATAAAAAATAAAAAAAATAATTATTGAAAAAGTACAAAACAATACCAAAAAAAAGCAGTATGCAGTAATGAAATAACAGCTGCCAGTGGGTTACAAACACTGAGACAATAATTTACAATAACATATTACATAAATATATTAAAGAGAGCACAAGTTTAATGGCCTTCGTGTTGGTGGAATATTTAATAGTTTTGTGGTGTATTGTTTGACCTCATATTCAAAAATGGAAATAAGAGGTTTTTGATTAGTGTATTGACATTTATGAATATGCCATTTGGCTAGGTATATAATAAGATTAAAACTATTAAACTGTTTTTCTTTAGCTGTTGGAGAGTCAGTGAAGCCAAGCAAATCTGCCCATCAACATTAGGCAGGCCACTTCACTTCCTGATTTTAAATCTCTCCTGAAAACACCTGTATTTACTGACGTTTAACACAGTATGATCTGATTTATTATCCCATTGTTTCTCATTGTGTTTGTTTTTTAACGTTTTTTTGATGCATTTAATTATATCATATTATTTTTACTTGATGCTGTGATTTTATTGTTAAGCACTTTGGTAACAGCTTCTGTTCTGCTTTATAAATACATTTGACTTGATTAAATTACGCGTTGAACCAAAATGGCAAATTGTAAAAATAACCAAACTAGCTAACCAATAAATGACTTCTAACAGCGGTTGGTTATGCATTAGATGTTAGATTTTTTTTTTACATTTGGTAAAAATCAGAATAGACGCAGATTTTAAACTTAGGCCTTGTGCACACGTAGCCAGGTGTTTGAAAAACGAATATCTGCGCAAAAAAAATATCTCCGTACATACATGTTCGGATATTTAAAATGTTCGCCTACGTGTACCCGTCTATTTTCACCACAGAGCGTTGTAGAGAATATACCGAACCCATAGGTGGCAGTGTAGTGCAAAGGTGAAACGTATATCAGCCAATCACAACCCTTCAAAGCAACCACAACTTCCTGTTAGTGTTGAATCATGGCGCCTGGAGGTTCGTTTGTGTGGACAGACCGTGAGGTTGAACTACTATTAAATACCGTGTTGGAGTACAACGTTAATAAAACGCAGGAATATGTCAACTGGGAATCATGTCAGAGCAGGTATGTTGACATTTTAGCGCTTTTTTAAAGAGCATTATGTGACGTCAGCGCGCAGAAATACGCCAATCTCCGGTTCTGAAAGTCCACACGCAAACCCGAAAGCGGAGAATTCTCAAATCTCCACTTTGGTCGGAGTTTTTTTTTATTATTCGTTTATAGTTACATCAACCTGAGTTCACGTGTGAATGAAAGGCCAAACCGCACGATAAACTATTCGGTTCTGATATCCGGCTACGTGTGTACAGGGCCTTACTGTCAAAATAGTTATCTTTCAGTTTTTTATCTTTATTTATCTGCTTATTGAGATGGTAGTGATGTGCTTCCCCTTCTTCTCCCTTTTAAAAGCTCACTCTCACAGCGTCTTTTAAAATCCAGCATGAGTTGCTCCCCTGTGGTCCGAGAGGACAGAGACATCAGCTTGTTGATCAGCACACGATTCTCTGCCTCACGCACACCCTGCAGTGGCCAGCAAATGAAATCACTTCCAGACAAATAACACAGCGATCCAAAGACAACACATGTTGACGCCACATGAGGGCTGCACGGATGCAGATCCAACTGTTTTGTCATTTTAAACTGGTTTAGCATTAAAATGTTTTTTAGTATTTTAGCTTTTTACTCTTCTTGTCTTTTTTTAATGCTTTGCATTAACATTTGTATTTTTTAAATATTAAAGAACAGAAGTCCAACAAATGTTGTTTACTTAAAGCCAAAGAATCAACAGTTGCATTTCCTTTTTTTTTGCCTTTTAAACTATTTAAACTTATCTTTTTTTCAATTTGTATATATTAGACATGTTGATTAATTTCATATAAAATAGTGACGATGCTTCATTGTGTGTTTTAATTCAAGTCAGTTTCATATTTTGGTTGCTAGTTCAGCCTTGACTAAGTATAAATGTGAGTCCCTGCAGTCAGGATTGTCTCATGGGTTTTCCTTTACCGAGGAAAACATAATTATTCCAGAAAAATAAGAAAAAAAATTAAAAAGAAAACAAAAGTCAAGACATTTGTGATCTTAAAAATGACAAGCTGCTAAAAAGATCCCTGTCAGAGTTTTGTTTCAATTTTGAATCTCTTTGTTTTGGTCTGAAATTCCCCAAAATGTCTCATCTTCATTGGGTAATAATTGCACACTTCTTCATTTATATCCATTTTTGCTGACAGTAATTGTCCTGATGGATTCTTGCTCTTTTTCATAGCACTTACTGTTTTTTGGATTTTATTTCTAGCCTAAAGATGAGCTGTGGACAGACAAGCTCCGACTTTCATCTCTGGCTTCTTGTGAAGTTGAAGCTGAAGGAGTTTGGATTTACATTACAACCATGTTTTTTTCTGTAACAGAATCAACTATTTTAATTAAAAATAATAGGATTGTGAAAAAAGCACATCTTTCTCAGTATTTTATACAATTGTTAACACAATAGTAAGTGACCCTTTTCAACACCCCTATGGTACAATGCTTACCTTCTGTTTGACTGGTGTGATTGTAGTGAAAAATACAGTGTGCTCCGTCTTTTCATTAATTCTGCATTGGGCTTTTGATCTTCTTTCTGTATCACTTATCAACAAAGAGAATTGCAGGGAATCCAGCACCAGCGCCTCTTGATGCATGGGGCCTTGTAGAGTTGAATAAGAGCCATTCAACAGAAAATTAGGATATTTTTCTTTTTTAACATCTAAATTGAGCAAGCAAGTTTTGTATTTAGTAGATTTTTTTTTCTTTGTAAATCCAAGCCAGTACCTGCTAGCAAGCAAAGAGCTGTTTCAGTTTTTCAGCAGCATCAAAAGTAGTTTAGGTTTAGTAGGTAGTCCCCGACTTACGAGCGCTCTGACTTACGAGGTCCCGGACTTAAGAGCATGCATCTCATTAAAAAAAAAAATAATAATTTTTTTTTTTTTTTTTTTTACTTTTTTTTTTTTTTAAATAAATGAATACATGTACAGTACTGGACAGTCACCAAGCACTTAGCCTATCCTAACACAGTTTTTAAAGATGAAGGAATAAGTTGAATTGTCTCCCTTTCACATAAAGGGAGCAAGCTCCCTATGGAGCCTGCAGGGAGGAGGGAGACAATTCAACTGACTCCTTCATCTTTAAAAACTGTGTTAGGATAGGCTAAGTGCTTGGTGACTGTACAGTACTGTACATTTATCTATTTATAAATAAAAAACAATAAAAAAATAAAAATACTGTATATACTGTATATTTTTAATAAATAGATAAATGTACAGTACTGTACAGTCACCAAGCACTTAGCCTATCCTAACACAGTTTTTAAAGATGAAGGAGTCAGTTGAATTGTCTCCCTCCTCCCTGCAGGCTCCATAGGGAGCTTGCTCCCTTTATGTGAAAGGGAGACAATTCAACTTATTCCTTCATCTTTAAAAACTGTGTTAGGATAGGCTAAGTGCTTGGTGACTGTCCAGTACTGTACATGTATTCATTTATTTAAAAAAAAAAAAAAAAAAAAAATATATATATATATATTTATATATATATATCAGAGTCAGAGTCAGAGTCAGAGAGAATTTATTGTCATTTGCACCGCATGTAGTACATGTGTTGAAAACGAGATTATGTACACAGGGTCCCAGTTACATCCAACAACAAATGCAAGAGAAATACAATAATAACATCTAGGATTAACTAAGAGAGACATCACATCAGCTAGTAATACACTAAGCCCTAATGTAGTAGAAAAACATCATTATAAACAGCAGCACGAACATGAGCAGATGGTCACAGATGAACGCAGCAACAAGAAACAGATCAGTACAGTATCAGTATGATGTGACATTTTGCAGTGTTTATTCTTATTATTTATTTATTCATGAGTCTGACAGCCTCAGGGTAGAAGCTGTTTCTCAGTCTAGTGGTTCTACATTTGATGCTCCTCAACCTCCGTCCCGAGGGGAGTGGTGCAAAGAGTGAGTGTGCTGGGTGAGTGAGGTCTTTCATGATGCAGGTGGCTCTTTTTCTGCATCTGGAGGTGTAAATGTCTGTGATGGTGGGGAGACTGACTCCCACAGACTTCTGTGCAGCCTTCACCACTCTCTGCAGAGCTTTTCTCTCTGCAACTGTGCAGCCTCCATGCCACACGTTGATGCTGGAGCACAGGACGCTCTCCACTGCACACCTGTAGAACGAGGTGAGGACTGGGCTTCTCAGACCGGCTCGTCTCAGCCGTCTGAGGAAGTAGAGTCTCTGATGACCTTTCTTGATCAGGCTGGTGGTGTTATTGCTCCAGCTGAGGTTATCATTCAAGTGTACACCCAGGTATTTGTAGCTGGAGACCACCTCCACCGCAGATCCACCTATATACAGTGGGGTGTGGGTGTGTTTGTTCCTTCTGAAGTCCACAATCATCTCCTTCGTCTTCTTCACATTCATGTGAAGGTTGTTCTCTTTGCACCAGCTCTCCAGATGTTCCACCTCCTGTCTGTAGCTGGATTCATCATTATCTGTGATGCATCCCACCACAGCTGTATCATCTGCAAACTTAACAATATGACAGCCTGGATGTGTGGCTATACAATCATATGTGAGCAGAGTGAACAGAAGAGGGCTCAGCACACATCCCTGAGGAGAGCCAGTGCTGAGGGTGATGGTGGAGGAGGAGAAGTTGTGGATCTTCACGGACTGTGGTCTGTCTGTTAAGAAGTCTAAGACCCAGTTACAAATAGAGGGGCTTAGTCCAAGTGTGGATAGTTTGTCTATCAGAGTTTGGGGGATCATGGTGTTGAAGGCAGATGTGAAGTCCACAAAGAGCAGACGCACGTATGAGTCCTTCTGATCCAGGTGGGTGAGAGCAGTGTGGACCACGGAGGAGATGGCGTCCTCTGTTGATCGGTTCTCACGATATGCATATTGATGAGGGTCCTCGTTGATGTTGACGGCTGTCTTGATGTGGGACATGACCAGTTTCTCAAAACATTTAGCGACTATCGGGGTGAGAGCCACCGGTCTGTAGTCATTCAGACCAGTCACTGTGGAGCTTTTTGGGACTGGGATGATGGTGGCGGTCTTCAGGCAGGTGGGAACTGACTCCAGTGCAAGTGAGGTGGTGAAGATGTCAGCCAGCACCTCACAGAGCTGGTCCGCACATTCCTTCAGAACTTTCCCTGGGATGTTGTCTGGACCCGTAGCTTTATGAGGGTTGATGATCCTACTTACGAATTTTTGACATACGAGCGCCCCCTAGGGACGGAACTCGCTCGTAAGTCGGGGACTACCTGTAGAGTTGTCAGAGATGTAGCATTGGTTAAGTTGTTGCATTGATAGTCATTTAACGTTACAAATGCATGAGACAGACATAGCCAGTTTATAAGGGCAGGTGGAGAGATGCCCTTCTAAAAAAAATAAAGCAATGAAAGATGCTCATTCCAAAATGTACTTCTTAATAAATAATGATAGCTACTTAGCTTGTTGCATTTTGTTTTGAGTTTAGTTTGGCATTAGTTACATATAATTTAAAATGGTTTGTGGTGATTCGTTCTGTTTTTACTACAGGACAGGTCAACATGTCATCATGTTGATAGTGATCAGAACTGCAGGGAACTCTAATAGAATCTCAAATAGGTAGAGATAATTATGTCCCATGTACATGTTTCTCTTGTACTAGCTTACTCTACTTTCCATTGGCTTGACTCAGCCTGACTCGGGTCAATGTGGTGGACTTGCTTGGCTGAGGTTCCAAGGGAGCTGCACCAGACTGATATTTCATGTCAGCTGACTACAGGTCATCGATTGGACAGGGAGCAACATCAATGGATGAGTGATGGAAGCGATTGCATCCTCTGTTTTCTACAGTTTTCTACAGCCAAACTGATTAGCTTTTATTTTTATTATTTTGTTCATGTAGACCTTGAAAACCTATGATGGCCCTAAGGTATAAATGAACAACACTTGGAAAAAACAGAACTACATTAGAAAAAACAGAATTACATTTGAAAAAATGGAATGACAATAAAATAAAATAAAAAACAACTGAATCACATTTGGAAAAAGAACTGAATCACATTTGGAAAAATGGGATTACATTAAGCCAAACAGGAAGATTTTATTTTTACTTTATTAACTTATATTATTATTATTATTATTATTATTATTATTATTATTATTATTATTATTATTATTATTATTATTATTATTATTATTATTATTATTACAGTATTATTATTATTATTAACTTTATTTTCAAATGTGATTCTGTTTTTTAAATGTAATTCAGTTTTTCAAATGTAATTCAGTTTTTTCAAACACCATTTTGTTTTTCAAATGTAATACTGTTTTTTCCAAATGTAATTCTGTTTTTCCAAATGTATTTCCGTTTTTTTTATGTAATTCCATTTTTTCAAATGTCATTCCATTTCTTAAATATAATTCTGTTTTGTTATATGTAATTCCATTTTTTTCAAACGTCATTCTGTTTGTTTGTTTTTCAAATGTAATTCCATTTTTTTCAAATGTAATTCCGTTTTTTTTTTTTCCAAATGTCATTCCATATTTTCAAATGTTATTCAATTTTTTCTAATGTGATTTGGGCCACTTCTGCTTCGGCCACTTCTGCTTTGGCTTAATGTAAAAAAAATGTTTAAAATGTATTTCAATTTTTTCTAATGTTGTTCATTTACACTTTAGGGCCACCATACAAACCTTCTCTGGCTCACTTTGTATTCTGTATAACTAACTTTGGACAAAGCACCAGGTATACCATGATCTCAGTGGCCTCCATCGTTGGGTGTCACCAAAACATGACGTTCATCTTAGTTGATATTATTATTGATTTTATTTGATTTTATCACTTGTTTTATTTTGATCTTTGCTTTATTACACTTTGTAGCACTTTGAGATTTTTATTAATGAAAAGTGCATTATAAATGGAATTCATTATTATTATTATTATTATTATTATTATTATTCATTCCTTCATCCTTTATTTAGGCAGGTTAATCCCATTGACTTCAGAGGAGTCTGAAGCAGCCTTGTAGCTAGTCGTATGGAGAATCAAATATCATGTACAATTAAATTAAGGTAAGGCAGGTCCTCAATATAAAAAACAACATTGGCTTTATACATTGATACTTGGTCTTAAGTGATCCTGTCGATGGCTATTGAAGACTGGCGTGCAGCTTTAAACCTGCTGTGTCTCATCCATTTGTAAGATTAAACAGTGAAGATAAATTAACAGTCAAGCAGCTTTGAACTGACCAACCAGACATGAACAGAACAAATAAACTAAAAACAGAGGGGAGATAAACGTGGTGGTCTCATTTTTATGTCTTTACTTACACAGTGGATGTGTGGCTATAGGGAGGGTGAGGGTAAGTAAATACTTTTTCAAGTCCACTGCAGGTGTGTGTTTATTTGCACGAGCTGTTCAGAAGGAAAACCAGAGGTTTTTTCTGCTGCATTTCAACATTTTTATACACAG
>JBBPBX010005374.1:53310-72374 GCA_038048925.1 Garcialebias charrua
TAAGCTCTCTCACCTCAGTCTGAATTGATTATCAGACCAAAGTGTTGATGAAGCAGAATCACAATTTACCAAACCAAAATCATTCAAGAAAAGAAGAAAGTAATAAAAAGTTAGCTTTGCTTGTAGGAATTCACATCGGACATGAATTTTCATGCAATCAATTTAAAATAAAATAGCATAAGCGGTCCTATGTGTAGTCTGATGCTCTGTTGTGAGATCTCAAGATGTTTTGGAACAAGATGTGTCGAGAGGGAAAGATCTCTCACCTCTGTCTGAATTGATTATCAGACCAAAGTGTTGCTGAGGTATACAAGACACAATCTTCATATTTTCCTTATTAGTTCAAGTTCAAGTATCTTTATTATCCCCGAAGGGCAATTAGCTTCACAGTCTATGTGTACACATACACACACATACACATATACGCATACATACCGTATTTTCCGGTGTATAGGTCGCACCTTTTTATGTTTTTTTCAAGGCCTGCGACCTATATATGGCTTGTTATCACTTTCGGTGAAACACATTTTTAAATCCAGCTCATTTCACAATTACGTTCATTTATTAAAGAAAAGTTCAGCTCAGACATATATTTGCTATAATTTTTATCAAACAAAAAATTGTTTTTAAGTGTTAATCTTCTTAAAAGCCTTGCTGTGCACTCCTGTGGCAGATATTTGCAGCAGAGATAAACGTAGGTGCGACCTATCTAGGGATTTTTCCAATCTATTGGTGATAATTGGACAATGCGACCTATACACAGGTGCGACCTATACACCAGAAAATACTGTACATACATACATACATATATACACAAGACATTAAGACATTAAAGTAACAGTGTTAAAATTAGTGTGCATTGAGAAACCTGATAGCTACAGGGATAAATGAGTTTTTCAGGTAAGGGGCGTTTCACTTTGGGACAATTTGAGATCGCTGATTGGGCAGTTGCTGACAAGCCTGCTGGATTGATTGACAGGTGTCGAGGATATGACTCATGCAAAAAAAAAAAAAAAAGATTTTACTGGCCCGTTTAAGAGTGTCATAATTTATTCCATGTTTATTTAAAATTTATTCAACATTTTGGTGAATCTAAGGTTTATTTTTCAGGGCTGCTGAGTTAAAATTCAAGGGTACTTGAGCACCCCCACAAAAGAAGCTAAAATTACCACTGGTCGAACTTTAACATGCTATTTGGAAAATGCTTTTGAATGCACCTAACCGTTGAAATTCTACCAAATTTGTGTGTGGTTTAATTGGGATTTGGGGATTGAATCCAATATGTCATCCATCCTGATATGAAGTGCTTTGAACGGCTAGTCATGAAAAGCATCACATCTGTCCTCCCTGCCTCCCTGGATCCCTTCCAATTTGCATACCGACCTAATCGCTCAACCGACGATGCCATCTCCTCTGCCCTCCACACAGCTCTCACACATCTGGACACGAAGGACTCTTATGTTAGAATGCTGTTCATCGACTTCAGCTCGGCATTCAACACCATCATCCCCCAACAGCTCATCCATAAACTGGACAGTCTGGGGCTGAACACCTCAATGTGTAACTGGCTGCTAGACTTCCTGACCGGGAGACCACAGACAGTACGGGTCGGGAGTAACACATCTAGCACCATCACATTGAACACAGGGGCCCCACAAGGATGTGTGCTGAGCCCCCTTCTATTCACCCTGCTAACACACGACTGCACACCATCATACAGCTCCAACCACTTCATCAAGTTTGCGGACGACACAACAGTGGTAGGTCTCATCAGCAACAACGATGAGACGGACTACAGGAACGAGGTGAGCCGCCTGGCCTTGTGGTGCGGACACAACAATCTCACTCTCAACGTGGAGAAGACAAAGGAGATTGTTGTGGACTTCAGGAAGAGGGATGCCCAACATGCCCCTCTGACCATCAACAGCACCGCAGTGGAGAGAGTGGACAGCACCAAGTTCCTGGGAGTGCACGTCTCAAAGGACCTGTCCTGGAGCAGGAACACTGCAGCACTGGCCAAGAAGGCTCACCAGCGCCTCTACTTTCTCCGCAAGCTGAAAAGGGCTGGAGCTTCAACCCCCATCATGTGCACCTTCTACAGGGGTGCCATAGAAAGTGTCCTGACCAGCTGCATCACTGTGTGGTTTGGTGCATGTACTGCATCATGCCGCAAGAGCCTCCAGCGCATCGTGAAAGCAGCTGAGAAGATCGTCGGCACCTCCTTGCCCTCACTGCAGGACTTACACAGCAAACGCCTCACTCGGAAAGCCCTCTGCATGGCAGGTGATCCCACACACCCACTACACAGCTGCTTTAGACTGCTGCCATCAGGGAGGAGACTGAGGAGTCTCCAGGCTCGAACCAGCAGACTGAGAGACAGCTCTGTTCATCAGGCAGTCAGGATGCTAAACACTCTGCCTGCTCTGCCTCCCCTCCCATTTGAACTGCCTTAACACAAAAAACTTTCTCACACATTACCACACAACACAAAGTTTTTAACACTGGACTCTGTGTCATCAAACGGGTTATTCACTAAACTCTCGGTCATGTGCTCATTCAGTTTGCACTACTTCTCATATTTGCACTAATGTTTGTATTACATTACTGCCTATAGTCATACTACTGTTTACATTCACTGTTTACATTTATTAATACTGTTTACATTTATTACTACTGTTTACATTTATTACTACTGTTTACATTTACACTACTTTTATATCTACACTACTGCTGATACATATACAGTATTCTCTGACTAGCCTTATTTAAGGATGCCCAATGTGCCTTATGTGCCTTACTGCATATGCCACTTTGCCTCTATACCAACATCAACTACCTCATACATATACTGTGTACATTAACTCATATGCTGCTTTGCCACTCTTTGCAAATGTCAATGCTAGAACCTTCAGTTTATTTTATAGATATACTTTTTATACTTTTTATACTACTATGCAAAAACTCAGGACAGTATTACACTTTTATTATTTCATTTTATGCTTATGTTCATTAAATGTTTAGTGTTTTAGTGTTGGTGTAAATTTTCATACTTTTATACTACTATGCAAAAACTCAGGACAGTGTTACACTTTTACTATTTTATGCTTATGTTTATTAAATGTTTCAGTGTTTTAGTGTTTAAATGGTTACTGTTGCACCGAGGGACTGAGAGAAACGCAATTTCAATCCTGTGTATGTCCTGTACATATTGCAGTTCTGACAATAAAGTTGACTTTGACTTTGACAGCTGCTGCGTGGGAACCCTTAATCATTTGCTTTCCAAGTGCATTGCCAACATTTAGAACACTATTTCTGCACTTTCTAAAATAATAATAATAAAATGTCCAATTGAAGTAGGGTATGGTGGACCAAATAGGTGTTTCCTCAACTTATTTACCGTAAGGAGGTTTGACGCCTAAACCTGCTAAAAATATTTGAGTAAAGACAAAGAAAAACAAAGGAATACAAGGAGTCCGATTAAACCTGATAAGTTTCTCACACCACTTACATGAACCCCTGGGAAGAAAATAGTTTGCAGCTATTGGGTAATGTGACACACTTTCTGACAGCTGTGCCATGTGCTCAAAGCTTATGCAGCTGATTATTTTACTGAACACGTGACTTGGCTCTCTCTCTAAGGTACCAAGTACAGGCTTCATTACTGAACATTATTCAACTGGGAGTAGTTCATTTTACTATTGATGACTCAAATCAATTTCTAATTTTCCAGCTCCTTTGATGTTCACATGTCATCAGCTGTTTCTCGAGGCACTTTCCACTGGAATTCAAATGAACGCCCTATAAGAGAGCGCAAATTGTCGTCTCCTTGGGGTGTAAAAAAAAAAAAGAAGCAAAGTTTAACAAGTATGCTGTAAAAAATTTATGTCAGAGATTATTACATCTGCACATGTTGAAACGTCAAGTAAAAAAAAAACAGTTTGGTGATCATTTTATCTGCTCAGGTTTCACATTTATCATGCTCGCCCCGTGGCAGCCTGGTCCGTTCACCTACACATTACACGGCCATTCAATCATCTTTTTACCGCCTGCTGTAAAGTCTGTCACGACGGCGTCTCTTGTGGCTGCATCTCCTGTGTGGAAAATTCCTTTCAACCTTTTAAAGTGCCAATAAAATGCCTTTTTTGTCACTATTTCTATTTGATACCCCTGCAGTTGGGGGGGGTGGTTGTTAAGTTGAAACCAACAGATGGATATAAGGTGGCTGCAGGTGAAGAGGAAGATTGAGCAAAACAGGCGGGCACATAGTGTGGTAGATTTATTGGTGTCATGTTGCATTTAAAACTCCCGGTGGGGAAAATGGCCCAAATTTGTGTTTTTATTTCTAGGATGTAACCACGTAAATTTAAGCAATGTTTATATTTTATTTGGAGAGCAAGTTTTACGCCTGAGCGTGTTCACAGAACAATAATACAAACATAAAAATAGATTGTTTCTGATGAAAATACAACACCTTTGAATGGTTAGTTACATTTACTACACACTGCAGCTTTATGGAATTTAATGCTCTCATGACCAGGGACGATGCTAGAATCTGAACTTCAGGGGCGCTTAGCCCCCCCAGTTCTGACAATGGGGGCAATGACAATGGGGGAGTGGTGGCGCAGATGTTAGAGACGGTGGGCCTGTGATCGGAAGCCCCGGTTCAGCCAACATCAAAAAAATGTGGGTGGAAAAAGGTGAAACGCCCACACCTGCCTCCATCCTCATTCACCCCACTCTGGGCCCCTCAGCAAGGCCCTTAACCCCCCACCATTTGCTCCCTAAAAAACAGGTCTCTCTTGAAAATAAGTTCTCGTGGCTCATTGAGACTACCTGGATAAATAAAGGGTAAAAAAAAATAAAAAATCTTGGCTTGAACAACACAGTGATGTCAGAAACATTTGTAATGTAAAGAAACTAACCTGCATAATTATTTTATTTTATTTCTATAATCTGAATAAAGTTTACATCATGTTAGGGCTGGGCGATATGGACCAAAATGAATATCTTGATATTTTAAGATAAAGCGCAATATTTTTTTTTTAATGTTTTTCTTTCCATGAAGTAATAATAAAAATATATTTCTGAGTCAAAGCTTTGTCCCAGTTGTCAGACACATTTATTAACAACAGCTCTAAATGTATAAAATAAATGTCCAAAAATAAAGTTTTTAGTTTGTTTTTCAGACGTTTGTTTACATATCAGTACAATTACAAGTCATTGTTTACTATTATTGTTGTCTGAACTTTATATGTTCTGTCTGGAACAGGCCCTCTTGTAAATTAGTCCTCTTGGTTCATTGAGGCTAGCCTGTATACATAAAGGTTGAGTTAATGAATAGGGGGGTTACCTCCCCTAAATTTATTTGAATAAAGTAGATTTCATGCCTTTTCCTGCATTCTGGTGTATTTTAACGGTGTTGCAAACATCTATGTTTATCTATATAACAAAACACTTGATTCAATAACTATTTTAGAGTTAATGGCACAATAAGTAGCCTGACTAACAGCTCTCCTTGTGTGAAAAGAGCACGCTCTGCTTCGCTCATGCATCCAAAACGTACTTGCAGTTACCTTCGTAATGATTATCATGTGGCACTTTTTGTTTTTCACTGTTGTATTCAGCTGTTCATGAGTTCGACTGCAGTTCTTAATCCATATTTTACAGTTTTCCAAATTTCATTTTGGTTTGGGAAATGTATTGAACTGTATTCCACCCTCTAAATGCTAACACATAATCACATGTCCACCCCAACATAATCTTTTTCTGATGATTTTTCACGAAACCTCTCTGACCACAAAGCAAAATCCCGACAACGTTGTCAGAGGAAAAGGGGGTGGAGCTTCTGCAGATAAGGGGCGTTTCACTCAGGGACAAATTGAGATCACTGATTGGTCAGTTGCTTACGAGCGTACTGGATTGATTGACAGGTGACGTTGAAGATCTGACTAGTGCAAAAAAAAAAGATTTTACTGGCCTATTTAAGACTGTCATCATTTATATTAATTCCAAACTGATTCAATATTTTGGTGAATCTAAGGTTTGAGAACTGAGTTTCTTTACAAATTCCTAATGATGGTTTCTTAATTCTTTTTAGGGGTGGTGAGATACAATTTAGGGGGCGCTTGAGCACCCCTAAAACGGGGCTAAAATGGCCACAGCTTATGACTATCAATGCAGGAGATTTTAGACATTTTGAAGGTTCAAAGGGTGGAAGGTAAAAAGATTAGGACACACAAATGACTGTTTCCCCCCCTCTTTCCGTGTGTCAAGCACAAATGTCCCCTGGCTCATCTAATAAATACTTATTCATTAACTGAAAGTGATACTCTGCACCAATAGACAACATTTAAAACTGAGACTATAAAGAGAACAGACCATTAACATGCACTGAAAGACCTACAGTGTCATTCGGTGCAATGAAGCATTGTGACACATATGTAGGTGGTGAAGGTTTTAGGCTCATCACCTGTCACTACATGCAGGTGGCGGCTTCACACGTTAAAGTGAGGTTTATTCCAGATGACTTGCAGCAAACAATGCATTTGTCACAAGCAGCTAAAGTGTTCTCCTATAAATGGCACCAAGGGGGGAACACATGCTAGCATTATAAGAGCACTTTGCAATTATAGCCTCGTTATTTCATACAGTGTGATTACAAAGGGTGTACTTTCTCACAGAAAAAGTTACTGTGAAGACTCGCCAAGGGGTTTTCACAGAAATATCTCAATTTTAAAGAAATAACTCAACACAGCTATAAATAAATAAATACAATTAAACAATCTCTTATCATGTAAAGGCTCAGTTTTAAACAAATCACTGTAAATAATGATGTTAGCCAGAGTAAGATCTAATGAAAGCCTCTTGTTTTGAGGTTGTGGTTGTTGTGATGTTTTTGTTCATTTTATTATTAGCCATTTTATTGTATTTTTTTATTTTTATTTCAATGTGTTCATGTTGGTCCTTCTTTGTGCCGTGGTTCATTGTTTCTCGGTCCTTGCACCTCAGCTCTGCACATCTGTAGCACATCAGTCAAGTTATTTCCTCTCACTTGGTCCCTACTTGTTTCTTGTTTTAAATTATGTTAATTTTACCCCACTTTCAACCTTTTAATTGTACTTTATTGTTAATAATTTTTTCATTATTTCATTTTTAATTTAGCTTCTTATCTTGCATCCAAAAGTTGCCATTTTTGGTCTGACCTTTCAACTCAGCATGGCAGCATGTCACCTAGCTAAAATTCAAACTTAAGGTATATCCTAGTTGTACACTTTTACATTATAAAAAAAACATAGGTTTTTGACAAAATTAGATTAAAAACATAAAACTGTGTTTAGAAAACTGTCCGAGCCTATTAGAAAATGTCACAGAGATAAAATATTTATCTTAATTATAGCAGTAACAATATTGGCAATGTCCATTTGGGACAAATTCCATTTCAGCTTTTTTCCCCCCTACATTTTTATCGTAAATTATTCTTAAGAATGAAACATAGCAACTCAATATCAGTAGCCTACTTGATATCGGTGAGTACACAAACGGAAGAATTTGTACTTGTATAGGTCTTCGGTTTGATAAAAGCTGGTTTCATGCCACCCCAAGTATTTTATTTTTATTTTTTATCTTTCTTGGCAAGCGTAAAAAAGATCTTATTCTGAAGGTTGTTACAAGTTCAATATCAATCCATCCATTATACGCGTCTTCCATTTTGGGTCACGGGAATCACCGGTGCTCATGTCCAGCAATAACTGTGCGAGGGGCGGGGTACACCCTGGTTGGGTCGCAGGTCCATCACTGGGCCACATAGAGACAAACAACCATTCACTCTCTCACTCGCACCTAGAGACAATTTAGAGTTACCAATCAGCCTAACATGCATGTTTTTGGTCTGTGGGAGGAAACTGGAATACCCAGAGGAAACCCTCACATGCACGAAGAGAACATACAAACTCCACCCAGAAAGGCCCCCGGACCGGGATTTGAACCGGTAACCTTCTCACTGAGAGGCAGCAGCTCTACCAGTTGTGCCACCGTGCTGCCAAGTTCAATAACTAATTCGTTCACAAATATACAGTAGAAACACACGTTGCCATTGTGTCTACTTGCATTTAGTTATGTTGGCCACAATAAGTGGTGGATGGGCTTCTTTCAAGGGTGTTTTCACAACATTTTTTTTTTACCAGAGTTTATTACCTTAAATCAAGTGTATAGTGGTAATTATTCTAACACAGAATGACATTTCACCTTAGTGTGATGATATTTTCGGCATCAATGTTGACCATCAAAAACATCAAGAGAAAAGATAATTCATTAATATAAACAATGTGAATGCAGAGAGTTCATATGTTGAGAGCATAAACTGGAATATTTAATGTCAAGATAAACGTTTAATTGTTTTACTCCATGACTGTTGTTAAAGCAAGTCAAAAAGGTCAGCACACATAGCATTGCTTCAAAACTAAAATTCCAAGTACACATCTTAAGCTTTTCATGTGTTCATCTTAGACAGAACGGCTGATCTTTAGGGATGAATAAACGTGGAATGAGTTCAGATTATTGTGGTGCAGTGACATTAAACATTTTTCCAAAGAGTCAGACGGACAGTTTGGGCATTACAATGTGCCAGTCTAGTGTGGACCCACACATGGGATGCATACAGTGATGATTAATGACATGTATAATATTTCAGACTTACACATCGTTCCCAGTGGCTTCTTAACAGACAGGGGTTAGTGCAACTTAACCCCTGCTCATTGCCTTACTCTTCAGACCGTATCCGGCCTCGATGAGACTGATTATACTAAGAGATGTGCATAAATCACACTTTGTCCACTGTTGTGCCAATTCATTACATATTGCCCCCCACGTGGCTTAGCAATTACACTGACTCACAACACACAATGGTCTGGTCGCACCATTGTCCAAACAATATGCTAGTGGCTGGACTGTGGGTGTGTGAGTGTAGGTGCCTTTTTGCAAATCCCGCTCTCCAAATCACACATTATCACTGCAGTACGTATGTCTTTAAGGTTGTATTTGTGTCCTTCTATCCCCATCGCACTAATAACATAATACACCTCCACATTTTCCCCCTCGATGTACCCCTCCTCCTCAGGAGCAGACCAACAACAGCTAAAATTTCACATTGAGCCAATTAGGCTGACAGGAAGCTGCTGTGCTGGCACGAGCATATGTTTACGATCTCATTATAAACAGTCTTCCTTGTCCTGGTAGGGACCGCCTCATCATTATTTCGTGCCAGGAGTAATTCCCAGGTCCTTAGTTTGGCAAGGCTCTGATCCAGCCCACCAAGATTGGAAGGCTACCCTGAGATTGTTAGTACCTGTGACTCAACGGTGGTGATTGCTTTTTTTTCCTGTACTGGTGACAGGGAAAAGAGGTTGTAAGGTTAACCCATTCAAAGCTGATTCAGCTTCAAAACATTGCATTTTTGCTAAAAATACACATCCGCGGCTGGAGTTTAATTTAAAGCATCCCTGGTGTTGGGAAATGATCCATTTCAAGAAAGATGTCTTCCCCATTAAAGCAACTCTATAGATAATTTAAGCAAGCTGTTATTGTGACCTGCAATTATTTTTTAAAAATAACTGACCTCTAACAGAAAATAGAGGTTTCTGATGCATGGTAAAATTTATCTGAGCCCACCCCCTGCTGTGATTTTTTTCCCCCTTACCATTTTGCTACATTCACGAACCCAAATCGAGAGTCACATCTGCATTTAAAAAATGAACAATACTGTTTCATCAGTCCAAATGTGTCTAATAAAGTGGATAAAAACATAAAAACTGTAAGTTATGCACCATAACTCATGTTCCCTGAAGGAAGGGAACGAGGTGCAACATAAATGCTATGGGAATTGCGCCCCCGCGCGATTACCTGAAGGAATACAATCACGCCTTTACGGCAGGGGCGTCAGCGTCACGCCAGAGACCCCGCCCTCTGGGTATTTAAGGCGCTGACGCCCATCCATCGTTCTCCAAAATGCACTTCACCGAGCTTTCAGCATTGAAAGGGCCAGGTATGTTGCACCTCGTTCCCTTCCTTCAGGGAACATGAGTTATGGTGCATAACTTTCAGTTCCCTTATCAGTCATGTCACTCGGTGCAACATAAATGCTATGGGAACGTAATTCAATCACGCCCTTGAAATGCTCAGTAAAATGCATGCTAGTGTGAACGTCCGCCTTTATTCAGCAGGCATCCCAAGGCTGCTTTCTACTGAGTGTTAGAAAGGACAGCCTGAGTGACATCACACGCAGTAACATCCAAACTGTAATGCTTTGCAAACGTGTTCATTGAGCTCCAGTTCGCAGCAGCACAGATGTCTGCAACTGGTACACCCTTGAACAGTGACCACGAGGTGGCCAAGCCCCGAGTGCAGTGAGCACGCACTCCAGAGGGCACCTGTTGACATTTGCTACTGTACGCCATTTTTATGGCCTCAGTAACCCAGTGTGAGAGGCACTGCTTTGATAGGGCCTTTCCCGTGGATGGTACAGCAAAACACACAAACAGTTGATTTGTTTTTCTCCATTCAGCTGTTCTCTGCATGTAAGCACTTAAAGCTCTCACAGGGCAGAGAGCCTTCAGCCTTTTCTGTTCCTGAGTGAGGACAGGAGCAGGTGGAAAAGAAGAGAGATCAAAGTCCAGACTTCTGGGGTTCAAAGTCAGGACCTTGTGGATATATGCAGGATTAGGCCTTAGGGTGACCTTTGACCCATCAGGGGCAAACCTGGTACACATTGGATGTACGGACAAAACATGGAGGTCACACACACGTTTCGCCGAGCAAAGAACCAGGAGTAGAGCGGTCTTATAAGATAATAAATCTATCTTTATGTCGCTCAGTGGTTCGAATGGGGGATCACAGAGAGCCCCCAAGACCAGAGTAAGATCCTATCCAGGGGTCAAGATCCTGCTGGGGGGTCTCTTCCTTAGCACGCCCTTCATAAATCTTATTATGAACGGGTGCACGCCAGGCGTCCTGCTCCCCCAGCCCTCGTGACAAGCTGAAATAGCTGATAAAAACTCCTTAATGGTTGAGAAAGAACAATCTTTCTCCAGCAGGTCCTGGAGAAAGGTGAGGAGCTAGGCCAAGTCACATGAATAAGAAATAATATTTCTTTCCGTGCACCAAGCTTCACAAATACGCCATTTCCGGGTGTAGAGAGACTGTGTTGACATAGATCGTGCGTTTTGAATGGTATTTACCATGTTCTCAGACAGGCCTGAGGCCACCAGTTTGTTTGTTTGGTCTCCGGCCTTATCAGAACCCTGGAGCCTGACGAACCTCCGGGGAGCTGTGTTTCACCTGGTGGGGGGGGGGGGGTGTTGTTTAAGAGCAGAACTGAGCCAGTACAGCGAGCGCGGTCACACGTTGTAGGATCACTGCCTGAGCATGGCGTGTTGTCCACTGAGGATAATGGGACAGCTCAGCATGAGGATATGGAGCTGTTTGAGATGGTCCTTTGTAGGGATGGGGCCAATCCGATCCAGTATCGGTATCGGTATCCGATACCAGCCTTGTTTACATATCGGATTTTCAGAGCAGAGACTGCCATCTTTCCGATCCATGATACACTGCAGTTGTCTTCAAACTATGGAATGGATTTCCTGAACGGAGGCGTGTTTTATGAGCCCAGAGTAGTAAGACCCGCCTCACATTCAGGAAATCCATTTCCTAGTTTGCCCCTTGCAGCCAGGTAAAACGTGAGTAAACACAGAGAGGACTGGAGGACTGTGGCTAACGGCTAACCAACTTTTCATCTTGGCATCAGAGTCGGTCAGAGTTTATTGATTTTTGCATGTCCGCGAACATGTCTGCTGTGTGGATGTGTTTTACTCTCGAAGCACCGCAAAGCAAGACAGCAGCGACGCGTGCGTGTCTGCAGAGCCGCTGTACAGAGAGGAGGAAGCTCCGTCGCGTCATATAATACCACAAACGTGATGAAACATTTGAAAAAGACCACAGTAAAGAGCATGACGATTGTTTAGCCCGGCGGGAGAAAGACAAACGGAGCCGACAGAAATCACTTCTGGACTCGTTTCAACAGCAAGGTAAACTTCCGCTGGACAACGTGAAAGCTAAAGGGATAACCCAGAAACTGCTAAACAACTTGTCAGGAACACTGTCAGCCAACCTGTGGGGTTTGCTGGAAAAGATTGTGACTTTGCTGGAACCCTTTGAGGAGTTAACCAGAGAAATCAGCTCAGCGAGCTCCTCTGCAGCTGATGTGATCCCAGCCGTCACCATTTTAAACACCTGCTCGCTGATAACAGTGTGGACAGTGGCATCAAAACTTTGAGAAGCAGCCTCCTCCAAGCTGTCAGCAGGTGATTCCATGACATCCAAAGTGAACCCCTGTATGCTGTTGGACAGGTGAGGCATATTTTTGAATGTCTTGTAAATGTCTCCAAAGCTCTGTGGGATTATGAAAAACAAAAGGCTGAGCTGTGGCAGCCATCTTAAACTGGATGTACTTTAAAAGTCAACCAGTCGTAGAGAGCCCTTCAGTGATTATCTCTTGAAAGTTTAATCAAAATCTGTCCAGCGGGTCATGAGATATTTTGCTAACAGACGGCACCATTGATTCCAAATAAATAACGTTATAATTTTAAAGAAAGATCTTATGCATTCTACTAGTCCCTTGAATATGCTTTGGGAATGAGTCTCAGCTACTACCACACCACATTTCATCTACATTTTTTGTCAAATTGACTGAGTTGTAGTCAATTTTGTGTTGTTTTCAGTTGGCTGTGGCAGCCATCTTAAACTGGATGTACTTTAAAAGTCAACCAGTCGTAGAGAGCCTTTCAGTGATTATCTCTTGAAAGTTTAATCAAAATCTGTCCAGCGGGTCATGAGATATTTTGCTAACAGACGACACCATTGATTCCAAATAAATAACGTTGTAATTTTAAAGAAAGATCTTATGCATTCTACTAATCCCTTGAATATGCTTTGGGAATGAGTCTCAGCTACTACCACACAAATTTTATCTAAATTTTTTGTCAAATTGACTGAGTTGTAGTCAATTTTGTGTTGTATAAGTTCAGTTAGCTGTGGCAGCCATCTTCAATTGGATGTACTTTAAAAGTCAACCAGTCGTAGAGAGCCCTTCAGTGATTATTTCTTGAAAGTTTAAACAAAATCTGTTCAGTTGTTCATAAGATATTTTGCTAACAGACAGATGCAGAATACAAACATAATTGTTGACTTTTGGAAGCATGTGATGAAAAAGAGACTGGGTGAAAGTAACTACAGTACTTAAAAGTACCGGTAGTTAGTTACACGTTTTGTGTTAGCAGAATTTGCACAGCCAAGAGAAGATTAATCTTCTCTCTAAGTACAGTGTATACAAATACTGTATATTTATGCATGCCCAAAAAGGCAACTTGAGGTAAGTTTTATTAATGTTGGATAAGTTTCTTAGTTACAATTAAATCCTGCTAACACAAAACGTGTTTTTTTATTCCTTGCTTTAAAGTGGATATTAGTGGCTGAGGCTGTAATAATTTATTACAGCCTCATAAGGCACCTGAATGGTATCGGATCGGAAAAGTATCGGTATCGATCGATACCCAGTTTTAAAGTATCGGTATCGGATCGGAAGTGAAAAATGTGGATCGGTGCATCCCTAGTCCTTTGTGTTGAGCAGACTTTAGATTGGTTGGTGACAGAAAGTTCAGTCCTCTTGGTGGCCAGGAAGGTGGCCAGGAAGGTGGGTTATCAGATTCTGTCGGCGCGCACCCCTGGAGCACGGACGTGTCACGGGTTTGTTTGATTTGTGTATTGCCGGCCCCGTGGTTTACAACGGAGCGGGGGCTGGAACACGTGACCCGCCTCACCTGTCTCTGTGAGGACTGACGGGCCTGCTTGCAGATGCCTCTGGGCCTGTCTGTTGCAGACAGACCCGAGGCACCCTGCTGGGGTTTATTGATTAGGCTAACACCCGTGAGCCGCGAGGGAGGGGGGAATGATGGCCCCCGCCCTTTATATCGGCTGGAAGAATAGAGGGGACCGTCTTTTCTGTTTGTTGTTGTTTTTTCTTTTTTTTGAGTCAAGAAACAGAGGGCTTTTTTTAACTTTATTCGTGCTTATATGTAACGACATATTTGACCTTATGTCACTCACAGCAGAGAAGACATGACTCGTGCATGAAACAAAGTCACCAGCTTTTTGTACCGTGCTACAAACAAAGTCTGGACGTGAAAAGATCATTTCCCGTACCACGTGGGCGGGTGATCGTGTAAAGTCAAGAAGCGGGCCTGGTTCATCAGGCACGCTTCTGTCTGGTGTCCCGATTCGCCGAGGAGGCTCTGTGTCGGACCGCCTGGCGGGGAACAAATCTGTTTTTACTCCAGGCGTGTTCGGTCCGAGGTGGGCCCGGCGGTGGTCTCTGCCGGTGCTCGGCCTCGTATGCCGGCCGCTTTTGCGGTGGGGCACGTGTGGCTGAGTGGTGTCGAGGCTGCGGGGCTCTGCTCCCAGCTGACTCCCTGGGGGGAATGAAGGCTCTTCTGGGGATGCCTACCCGGAGAGCCTCAGCCTGTTTGCACCTCTGGTCCAACCTGGTTTGAATTCGATCCAGAGCTTTTCCAAACAATCCCGTCGGTTCTATCTAATGATGGAGAAAAGGAATTCTTTGTCCCTCCGGGATGTCAGTTAGGGTCATCCACAGATGGCGTTGTACGATGACCACCTCAGCCATGCCTCTGCCTTGTGCAACAGCTGCTGTCCTCATCATGCGGAGCACAATGTCTGTTGCCCTGCGGGCTTCATCCAGCAGGTCGGCGGCAGCTTGCTTGTCTGTCATTACCTGGAGCTCCTGCAGTTTTTCAGCCAGGTACGCTTGCATCAGGGCAGACGCGTTCATTACGCGCGCCGCGAGGCCCTGAGCTCTGTAGCATTTCTCGAGCAGAGAAGCCGAGGCTCGACAGGCTTTGCTGGGGAGAGTTGTTTTTTTCCCGGATGACTTGGGAGCCAGATGAGATGCCAGTGTGTCCTCCATTTGAGGCACATTGGCTATACCCGCTTCATCCATCCCATCCACTTTGAGAAACTGCGAGAGCGGCAGCAAAATTGGAGTTCTGGGCTGAGACCAGGTGCGAGTCAGCTCTGTGAGGAAATCCGGAAAGATGGGCATCTTTTGCCTCGTGGCGGCTTGTTGCTTCAAATAAAAATAATTTTCTGCCAATCTCGTGACCTGTTGACGAGGTGGAGGTGGAGGCCATGGGATCTGCAGCGTGTCCGCTGCTCTGTGACACAAGTCGAACAGAGCAGAGATGGAAAAGTCAGTCTCCGGGAGCAAAGGGCGCCGGGATGCAGGAGAGGTCTTCTCCCTGTTCCTCGTATTCAACGTCGGCGTCATCCACAGAAAATTCACCTGAGGCTGAAATCGAGATCTCATCCTCGTTCATCATGCCTTGAGTGTCGAATTCGACTGTCAAGTCCTCCATGGGAGCCAGCACATTTGGGCTGTCGCCCAATTTGACTCGGGTGCTGTCATCCAGAGCCATGCTCTCGAGCTCCAGCGTGGGAGTGAGAGGCTCAGTAGTGTCTGGGTCTGCCGGCCCCGCCGCAGCCCCCATAACCTTGGTGACGAAGTCCGCCCCGGTGCCTCCTCACCGCCTCTAGCATCTGGCTGCAGTGTGGGCAAGACTCGGGCGAGTCCAGCGCCATATTCGCGTGCAACATTCCCAGGCAGACGGGACAGGCCTCGTGGGTGTCCGTCGCCGAGAGGAATAAACCGCAGTCGCTGGGGTAGGCGCGCGAAGTTGGGCTCGCCGTCTTGCTGGTCTTTTTCGGAAGTCTTGTATTTCGCTTTCCTTTCTCCGGAGGCATGTCAGAGATAAGACGAGTGAGTCCTTCCAAAATCCTTTTTCTTCTGATTTGAGACATCTCCTCTGTCGCGTCACTTTCGTTGGCTAGCCTGCTACGAATTAGCAGAGGTAGCGGTGTGACGCAGTTAGCGCCACCGAGCGAAGCAGTCTGCGGTTGGAGGAGAAGAAAAAACTTTGGGGTTAGGGAAAAATGTGCCGGACTAGCTTTCGCTAGTCCAGTAGTACGCAGGAATAATTCTCTGTATGCCCTGTGTAGGGAGCAAGCTCACCTCTAGTCGAGCGATGAAGCAACAGAGAATTCCCACGAAAAGAAAGTTCAGGTTTAAGTGAGGTGAAGGGCAATAAGAGATCGATGGATGGGCGTCAGCGCCTTAAATACCCAGAGGGCGGGGTCTCTGGCGTGACGCTGACGCCCCTGCCGTAAAGGCGTGATTGTATTCCTTCAGGTAATCGCGCGGGGGCACAATTCCCATAGCATTTATGTTGCACCGAGTGACATGACTGATAAGGGAACATCGCTTTGCCTTATAAGTGGCATCTATTATGCGTCACCACTGACAACCTGGTAATGTATGGAGGACCTAGTAATGTGGGCCGGTGTTGTGCCAACCTCGTGACATGTTGACGAGGTGGAGGCTCCGGCCATGGGATCTGCAGCGTGTGGGATCTGCAGCGTGTCCGCTAATTGGCTTCCAATTGATTTTAGAATTAAATTTAAAATTTTATTATTCACTTTTAAAGCTCTCAATGGTCTTGCCCCACTGTATTTGACTGATCTTGTAACTGTCCGTGAATATAGGAGAACACTGAGATCATCTAATACATTTCTCCTGTCCATCCCAAAGTCCAACTACAAACGTTGGGGTGACCGGGCCTTTTCTGTCGTTGCACCCAGTCTCTGGAATAAGCTACCTCTGGACTTGCGCTCCATCACTCATATGGAGTCTTTTAAATCTAATCTTAAAACCTTTTTATTCAGGCAGGCTTTTAATACCTAGTAGTTCTTTGACATTCTTGTTAGGTCTTAATTGTTTTTAATTTTTAACTGGCTGTTTTTTATTGTTATTTTTTATTGTTTGTTTTATTTCTGTATTGTTCAGCACTTTGTTCACCTTCTGGCTGCTGAAAAGGGCTTTATAAATAAAGATTGATTGATTGTGCCAAAAATTGATTGTCTGCCAAATGGTGGTCGTGTGTCTCAGTTTAACTTTTCCTTAATAAATGCACAATATTGGTCAATTCAGTTGCATTTCACCTGGGCTGCATGGCAAAGTGCAGCTGAGGTTTGCTCCAACAGTTCTGGAGGGAGATGAAGGTACCGGTAGCTTGGTATAGCAAGCCAAGTGTCTCACTAATAGGTAAAAGTGGCTATTAGTATTAGTAGAGGGCCCTCTAGTGACTGAAAATGGTAGTGTTAAATATTTTCCATGTCAGAATGAATGAAATCATCAGATCTCAGCCAAAAATTGTGTTATAAATATGGGTGGGAAAAACATAAATATGTCGCTTCACTGTATAAGTTGCAGGCATGCTAATTCATGCAAAAAAATGCGACTTATATGCAAAAATCACAGTAGTAAGATGTTAGCAAAACATGAACTAAAAGATGAAGGTAGCAAAACTATAGCTAAAACATAAAAGTAGCATTAACTGTAACTAAAAATAATGAATTGCTAGCTAAAAGACGCAAAATGACCATTAAATACTAAAAGTAGAAAATGATTAGCTAAAATCAGAAAGACATAAGCTAAAATCTGTCAAATGTTTGCTAAAAATTAAAACATGCAATAACACCCAAACTAAAAATAAAAAAAGCTAAGCTGATTGATGAAAGTGGAAAAAACAACACTTCGTAAAAAATTGTTTTTAAAAAAAGGCTACATGCAAACTAAACGTGTCATAACAGTAGGAGAAAGTGATAAAAGGCAAGCTTAAAACAAAAACTGTGCTAAAAAACCAAAAGGCACTAAGAAAAAAATAAAAATAAAGAGAAAACCACTGTACGCTGAAGCAGATGACAACGTGAACAATGTTTGCTCAGTATATTTCACTTGGGAAAATGTTTGAAATAAGGTAAATAGTTTGAAAAGCATACGTTTTCAAAAATCAAAAGTCAAACCGCCCATCTTCTGAATGAGAAGAACGGTTTGATATATGAACGGATAAAATAGAACAAAGTAGGGAAGGAAGGCGATCCATTTCAAAAAGGCATGATAAGTAGAAGAATATTAGAGAACAATTTACCGCAGCAAAACTGTAATGTGAATGCTCACTCAGCGTTCACACAGTTAGGTGTTCTGTGCTTTTTAAACACGCTCACATATTAGATGTGCTGGTTTTGGGTTCATATTGTGCTGGAGGAGGCTCTTTGCTTGCAGCACATAAGATCCAGTTTTGTTTCACACTTTGCATGCAGAACCCCTCTGCAGCACTTTCAGATTGCCGCCGTCGTCACACAGCTGGCTTCACACCTGCATGAAACACTCACACCGGGGATACTTCTGTGAATTAAATGTGGTTAGAACCGGTGCATGTTTTCATGCTCTGGTGCACAGGAAATGTTCAGCCCTGTGCAACGTATACCCAAAGCAACAACTGAAGTTGGCTACTGGTCGTCAAAATGAGCACACACTGGGAAAACAGATCAGTCAACTGGACAGTTGGCACTTAAATCCTGTGATGGAAGAACATTTTAAAGCACTTTAAAGGGTTAAAGAAGATCAAACATAGCTAGAGTCATGAATATTAATGATTATGCAGCCCAGTGGAATCATGTGAAGCATTAGCATAACAACACCAGCAGAAAAGTACCTCACTGTAAATATTCCCTAGAATTATGGACACTTTCTCCTGTTCTTCTTCCTATCCTCCAGAGAAAAAAAGACAAATTAAATACTCCATGTCTTCCTGCACAACTGGAATGTTGCAGAATTAACCTGAAAATGAGCTCTGTCCAGGGCTGCTTCTGTTATTTGACCCAGAAGTGGTTTAATGCTGATGTGACGGGCTTTAATCTGTTATTGCTTTGAAGTGGAGGAAGGATGCGTGTGGTAGAAGTGCACCACATTTCACCGGAGACTCCACAAAGGTTTCAGCGGTACCCCACATGAGGCTACTGTCACCTCGATTGGTTCGATAGGCCATGAAAACCAGCCTGTGGCTGTTTGAATACAGCGCTCCCCTTCTGAGCATCAGCAGTCAGCC
>JBBPBX010005375.1:7009-23519 GCA_038048925.1 Garcialebias charrua
TATATATATATACAATATATATAATATTTTTTATTATTATTATTAATTTGTGAGAGATGACTCCTCACCATGATGTCTCCTTTGAGCAGCTGTGCCGGCTGAAGCACAATGTAGAGTCGGTCCATCTGAGCCGCGTTCAGGTGGCTGAGGTGGAAACAAACCCAGGTTACTTCCTGTTCTGCATCTGAAGCTGCTCAATGGAAACAAATTGTTTCTTACTACACTGCTGACGTGCAAACAGCTTGCAGGCTCTGGTAAACCCTCAGGAACAGACAGCAGTCTAAATATTTGAAATGAAAATAATAGACAGTAAATACAAACATTAATTGTAAACAAAGATTATTTCTCAACAATTATAAAGAAGTATACTGTACAAGTCATTAAGATGAAATTATTCAACCACAGTTGACAGTAATTTACTGTAAAACACACTTTTACTATTACATGCATGTTGAAGGTGGATATATATCCATATATCCGTAAACTTTCTCTTGTCTGGAACCTAACTTCTGATCTGCCCGACATAACTGAATGAAACTTCATACACCTATGAATCACTGCTAGACTGAGTTTAGCGTACGCTTTTCATCCCAACAGCTTCAAGGTCAAGGTTACAAATCAATGTCAAATCAAAACAAGGTTGACTGGTCCATTGCTATAGATTGCTGTTGGTATGTTGACGGGTAATTTGGGCACAGCATACTTGTTTAAACTGTGTTTGACTTTTACCATTTAACTGACCCATATGACCATTTGTCTTGTCTTTTTTCTTTTGTCCAGCTCTTTTCAAACCAGGGGCGATTCTAGAATCTGACTTTTAGGGGTACTCAGCCTCAGGGGGGGCACTGTTGGTGGTGGTGGTGGAGGGGGGTCCTCCCCTAGAATTTTTTTAATACGTAAAGTAGATGCCATTTCCCGCATTCTGGTGTATTTTAATGAATTGTTAAACATATGTTTACATCCATAAGTAAACACTTGATTCAATGACTATTTTAGAGAGCATGGCACAGTAGCGCAATGTAATGCTAAGTAGCGCTAAGCTAGTGGTGTGCAATACAGATACGCTAGCTAAGATGCTACCGATGTAGCGCTCTGTTTTCCATCACACAACCTAATAAACTTTTTGTTCAAAATCAGTTTAGTGTTAACTGATCATAACAAACAAAGACTAAACTTATGCAGCCAGAAGTTCCAACATATATCTACATACAGAACACACAACACAAAGTAAAACTAATTTTAAGTATTAAACTTTAAGCGTACCTGCGTACAGATGAACATGCAGTACTACCTGTTGTATTCAATTGCTCATGAGGTCGGCTGCAGGGTTTTATCATCTACAGTATTACATTTTTCCGGACTCCGTTTAGATTTTGGAAATGGAATAAACCGTATTCCACCCTCCTTTGGGCTATTCAACTAAACTGTTCAGGGGCCCCTACAGTTACCGAAAGCTAGCAGCTCATCAGCTCATGGGCCGCACATACAGAAATTAAAGTCATTATGTAAATAAACCAAGCTATGATCTGTTACCTTTAAATTTTATTGTGTTGTATTGAATAATACATGCAATAAACAGAACCCAAACCCCAGAACCACCTATAGATAGATAGATAGATAGATAGATAGATAGATAGATAGATAGATAGATAGATAGATAGATAGATAGATAGATAGATAGATAGATAGATAGATAGATAGATAGATAGATAGATAGATAGATAGATAGATAGATAGATAGATAGATAGATAGATAGATAGATAGATAGATAGATAGATAGATAGATAGATAGATAGATAGATAGATAGATAGATAGATAGATAGATAGATAGATAGATAGATAGATAGATAGATAGATAGATAGATAGATAGATAGATAGATAGATAGATAGATAGATATAGATAGATATATAGATATACATAGATAGATATAGTAGATATAAATATAGATATAAATATAGATATAAATATAGATATAAATATAGATGTAGATATAGATATATATGTATGTATAATTTGTTTTTCAGGAGTGCAAAGTTAAATTTAGGGGTGTTTGAGCACAACCAAAAAGAGGCTAAAATCACCACTGTTTCAAACGTAAGGAGGGTTAATGTAAAAAACTGAAAAAACAGTTCAATGCAGTAACGGTCTTCCGCAGACACCGTGGTCCGGCTGTTTTACCTCCATCCGCTCTCATTTTGGGAAGACCATAAAGAACAACGCAGAGGAGGAAGGACGGAGATGGACTCATCCTCAGTCCTCTTGTCAACATGCTGCGCAGCATCCAAACGTACCTGAAACAAACCCAACGTTGCGTCGATAAAAAGAAACCCTCTGAGTGTGGTTTGACGTTGTTGATCAGTTTATCTCAAATGCTCGTGATTGAATGTGGACGACCTCAGCAGATTCCTTCTGCGTCTTTGATTAAAGGCAAACTGGTCGAGCTTTGAGCTCAGGCGTTCTTACCGTTTTTGTGAGGGGGTCATCTGAGCGGACAGCTTGTCGGTGTAGAAACTCATGGCAGCATGGTCGAGAGAGAGGTCTGGGCTGAGAAACACACACAGGCTCAGGCGATGGTGCAACGTCTACGAAAACAAGGCCCTAAATCTCAAAAAATGACATCTAAAACAAATAAAAATAAATGTCTTTCTCAGCGTGAGCACACACGTGCACAGTGATTCTATTTTAACTTTACATCTGACGATAAGACGAAGCCAAACTGGTTCATGGTTTTAACAGCTTTAACTTTTAGATCAGACGATAAATAAACTTGTTGATCTTAGTTAAATATAATTAGTCTTTTACGTGCACAACAGAATCCGTGCCCTAAAGCCAAACAGCACCGATAAGAGTCGATAATGATCCACTCTGCCCTTTGACCTACTGAAGACGTCCATCAGATCAGCTCAGTCTATTGTTCTATCCGCGCCCTTTGACCTGCAGACACGTCCCAACAGTCAGCGATGGTTCATCCATTCACAGTCACACGTCCCTTCACGTCAATAAACGCTCTAACACAGAGAGCCCCCACACTGAACGAAGCCCACTGGGAGAGAATCAAACAAGCTGCATCCAAGATGAATTTCCGAGCAATCTACAAAATCCACACAGAGATTTTTTTTGTTTTTATGGAGTTTCACATTTCTTAACCCGGGATTGTGCCGTGTGAACAAACGTTCCTGTTGCACATTCTCTGATAAGACTGAGGTTCTCGACCTGGAGCGGAAAGTTTTGTTCTTTTGTGTCATATTACTAGCAAACGTCAAACAAATAGAACTGACCACACATTGTACCTGCTCCTAAATCCACATTCAGGGTCCTTACATCATCCGTCCATCCATTCATCCATCCATCCATCCATCATCTTCCGCTTCTTCTGAAGTCAGGTCTTGGAGGCAGCAGATTGAGCCGGGAGGTCCAGACATTTCTTTCCACATCTCACCCTGTCTCTAAGGGAGAGTTCATCTACCCTGCAGAGGAAACTCATTACGATCTCATTCGTTCAGTCTCCACCCAGAGTTCATGACCAGAGGTGAGGGTAGGAAAGTAGACTGACCGATAATCAGAGAGCTTTTCCTTACAGCTCAGCTCCCTCTTCACCATAACAGACCGTCACAGAGTACACAATACAGGTGGTCCCCGACTTACGACGGCCTCGACTTACGACGTTCCGGACTTACGAACGCGCTTACGAACAGTACTGTTGTACAGTAAATACAGCACTGGTATGTGTTTTTAGATGAAAGTGTGTTAGCTAACCGTTTGTAAATAAAGTTCTGTGCATGTTTATGAACCAGTATGTACGCTTGTTCAGTCTCATGTTGATAAACGGGTGTGCGGCGCAGCGTTAGCATACATTTTCCGACTTACGACCAAAAAATCCAGACTTACGAACGCCACGTGTAATGCGTTCCGACTGACGAATTTTCGGGTTACGAACGGTTCGTAGGAACGGAACTCGTTCGTAAGTCGGGGACCACCTGTACTGCAGATGATGCACCAATCCTACTGTCAATCTCACGCTCCATTCTTCCTAAGATACTTGAACTCCTCCACTTGAGGCAGAACCTCACCCTCGACCCGAAGAGAGCAATCCACCGTTTTCTGATTGGGGACCATGGCCTCAGATTTGGAGGTGCTGATTCTCATTCCAGCGGCTTCACACCCAGCTGTGAACCACTCCAGTGAGAGCTGAAGATCACAGCATGATGACGCCAACAGGACCACATCATCTGCAAAGAGCAGAGATGGAATCCTGAGGCCACCGGATTGGACTCCCTCCTCCCCCTGGCTGCACCAAAACAATTCTGTCCATAAAAGTTATGAACAGAACCTGTGACAATGAGCAACCCTGGTGGAGTCCAACTCCCACCCTGAAGGGGTCCGACTTATTACCGGTAATGTGAACCAAACTCTCGCACTGCTTGTATAAGGATCGAACAGCCCATAGCAACAGGCCCCTAATCCCATACTCACAAAGCACCCCCCACAGTGTACCCCGAGGAACACGGTCAAATGTCTTCTCCAAGTCCACAAAACACATCACTGCCAGAGTAAAAAATAAGCAAATAGATATTAATTTGTCTTAGCATTTAAAAAAAATCAGTTTCATCATTGTTACCTGGGGAACATGTTGCTGAAGTGGATGTAAGATCCCATCAGGACCCCAAGCCGGCCTTTGTCTCCCTGTTGAGGACGACAACACCATCAGCACAATCTGGATGGACGGCACATTGCGTAAAAAGATGCTGCTGTAGGTGCGTGTGGTGACGAGCAGCACCCTGCAGTGCAACACCAGGACGTGCTTAGGGTGAGTTAGCAGCCAGTTCTCCATCGTTGTGCACACGTTAAAGATCTGATCCAAGCTGGGAGCGTGGCGTTCCAGCCATCCTGTGTTCAAAACCTGAAACAAACACGTGCACTGAAACATTTCACCTCATAAACCGTTAAATTTTAGGGCTACTGTTAGGTGCTCTGGTTACCTTGTGGTTCATTTTGGTGAGAGCCGGATGTTTCTGTGAGAGGTTGATGAGCTGCAACAGAAGAGGAAATGCATGTAGAAATCACTTAATGTTTAAAACAGGTCATTCTTGGATTTGGGGAGAACTGCTTAAAATGTAACATGAAATCCAAATGTACTCAGTGTTATCAAGACACTTTGACACTTTCTTCCTTGTAGAAACCATTAAGGAAACGCCAATAATGGTCAGTCACGTCATCTGGACAGTTTCTTTTTCGTAGAAAGACGTTTCACACTCTATCCAGAGGACTTCATCAGTCTGAGGAGTCCCAAGTAAACTGTCTAGATGACCTGACTGAGCATTATTGGACCTGGATGATTGAGCATGAACACTGACGCTTATGAGAAGATATACACCACACTCCCCAGCCATTTTATTAGGTACACATTTGACAGCAACTCAATGCATTCAGGCATCCACAAGTGATGAAGATGATGTGCTGAAGTGCATACCAAGTGTCATAATTCTAAAGGATAAGGACTTATGCGATTATGAACCTGGCTTTGTTGGGTTGAGTGTTTCATAAACCGCCAATCCACTGTGACATTCACACACAACCATCTCTGGAGTTTTAGAGAATGATCCAAAAAATAAAAAAATAAAAATTCAGGATGTGGGTGATAATGCTTTGTGGATAGCAGATATCAATCAAGTTGATGAGAGAAAGGCAAGAGTAGCTCCAGTAACCTCTCATTCAACAAAGACCTACAGAATACCATCTCTGATTGCTCAACAACCTCAAAGCAGATGTTCTCCAGCAGCAGAAGACCACACCAGGTCCTACTCCTGCCAACACTGGGCAACTGGGAAAGCCTTGTCTGGTCTGATGGACTTGATTCACTGGACTCCAGCAGCCTCCACAGTCACCAGCTCGTATCCAGCACCTTTAGAAGGTGGCTGAACGGGAGATCTGCACCGCGGACGTGCAACTGACCACTCTTCAGGAACGGTGCGATGCTGTCATGTCTATACAACACAAAGCTCTGAGGGATGTTCCAACACCTGATGACTCTATGGGGGTCGAGATGGTGCAGAGGCAGGGCAGCCGGCTCGGGACCCAAAAGTCCCAGGTTCGATCCCCAGTCACTGCATACCTCGTGGTGTCTCTGAGCAGCACACCTCATCCCCAAATTGCCCCCTGGGCGCCCTCAATAGCCGCCCACTGCACCACCTGGTGGTGGATGTGTTAAATGCAGAGATTAATTTTTCCATGGTATATGGAAACGTGCTGTGATGACATTGTGTGACATTATCATTACTCCATGCAAGAAAGAATTAAAACAGTTCACAGGCAAATGGGGTTTTGTTGACGAGTGAGGGAGGAATGGAGCGTAAGATTGACAGATTGGTGCAGCATCTGCAGTATTGTGGACTCTGTGCTGGTGCAGCGTGGTGAAGAGGGAGCTGAGCTGTAAGGCAAAGCTCTCTGTTTACCATTAATTCTATGTTCCTACCCTCACCTATGGTCGTGAACTCTGGGTAGAGACTAAGAACGAGATTGAGGATAAATACAATTGAAATGAGTTTCCTCTGCAGAGCTGGACTCTCCCTTAGAGAGAGGGTGAGAAGTTCAGTTATCAGGAGAGACTCGGAGTAGAACTGCTGCTCCTCCACATCAAAATGAACCAGTTGAGGTGGTTTGGGCATCTGGAATGGATGCTCCCTGGGCACCTCCCTAGGGAGGTGCTTCTGGGCGGCATGTCCGACTGGAGACTCCGGGGAAGACCCAGGACACACTGGAAAGACTCCTGGGAACACCCTAAGGTCCTCCCAGAAGAGCTGGAAGAAGTGGATGTGGAAAGAGATGTCTGGACCTCCCTGCTTAAGCTGCTGCCTCCACAACCTGACTTCAGAAGAAGCGGAAGATAATGAATGGATGATGGATGGATGGATGGATGATGGATGGATGGATGCAAGCAAAAGGGGGGTCCAACCTGGGATTAGCAAGGTGTGCTGTACTTAACAAACTGGTTGGTGGGTGTGTCTAAAGATTGGTTGTGTAAACAACCAACAAAAACAGATAAAATAAATGAACATTTAGTTTTTTTCTTTTCTTGTAGTTTATATGTAAAAATGGTGCAACAGCCACTCAAATCATTTAAAGTACACAAAGGATGGCTTGTTCTTTAACTAAAGCACTTGTCAATGACTCAGTTTGGCCTGTCTCACCATGTAGTTGTGTCCATGCTTGGACTGCAGCATGGGGACGATCTCCTGCAGGTCCTGCAGGTACGTGTCCTCAGGACACCCGGCAGGACAGAGGAGGCTGATGATGCGCTCCGTGATGTACGTCAGATCCATGTGACGCTGTTCCTCCATGCTGGCTTCTGGTTACATGGGTCGTCTGTGGAAGGACAGGAAGTGACCCGGGGTTTGTCAAAAAGTAAAATTAAGAACTGTGACCTTTCACTTGTTGACACAGCATTTATCTGAGCATCTGACGGCCACGTGAGTGTGAGTGTGTGGCTCACGCAGCAAATAACTCATTTGAAGCTCTGTCATTATCTGAATCTCGTGTGAACGCTTAGTCACTGAAACTCTGCCTGAGCTTGTGACATGACGAGGAGCACACACAAAAGTGTCTCTTCAGTCCGCAGCAAACTCTACGAAAACATGAGGAACTGGCTTTTCTCATTTATATTATTTATATGAACCAGTGAGCAAACACATTAAATTAGTTTGTTTAATTTAAAGTTTTATGCTTCTTTATTCGAAAAGCGTTTACACTTTTAAAAGATTTTAAAGCACAATATTGCACAGCTCCTACTGTTACTGTCCAGCTAATTAAATTTCTTTTTGAGATATTAATTCAATCTTTTTTTAGACAAGTTAATCCCACTGAGCCTCAGGGACTCATTTAGAGAGACCTGAGATGTAGCTCAACAAAACCAAAGTTTTAATCAAGCGCTCGGAGTGTGGTGTACATGACTCTCAGCTACTACCACAACACATTTTAGCTCAGTACTGTACAGGTAGTCTCCGACTTACGAACGAGTTCTGTACCTACGGGCTGTTCGTAAGTCGAAAAAAACGTAAGTCGGATCACATACAATTTTTTTATTTTCATAAATAGATGTACGGTTACCAAGCACTTAGCCTATCCTAACAGTTTTTAAAGATGAAGGAGTGAGTTGAGTTGTCTCCCTTTATGTGAATGGAGCCTGCTAGGGAGGAGGGAGACAATTCAACTCACTCCTTAACTGTGTTAGGATAGGCTAAGTGCTTGGTAACTGTACAGTACTGTACATTTATTTATTTATTTATTATAAAAAAAAAATATATATATATATATATATGAGATGCGTTCATAAGTCCGAAACGTCGTGTCGGGGGAGTCGTAAGTCGAGGACTACCTGTATATGTAAAAATCAACTGAGTTGATGTTATGATTGTATTTACTGATACTAAAACCAGCTGTAGCATAATGACATAGTTTACTAACAAACAAATGAACACAGACAGGCAGTTACACGATTATCTAAAATAAAAGTGATTTAACATCTTTATATTTTAAGATATATATTACTGCATGGTAATTGTAAACCTGCAGCTGCTAGCTGTAGCCGCTAAAGCTAGCTGCTGTAGCAGCTAAATCTAGCTGCTGCTAAAGTTTAGCATTAGCCTAGCACATAAACTATAACTAGAATAGGCTAGTCTGGCTGTAAAATTGAAACAAAACTGATTCTACTACCTTTAGTTTTTATACAAGATAAAATGAGATCAGATAAAACGAGATAAGATGATATGAGATGAGATTAGATAAGTTAAGATGAGATGATAAGATAAATTGAAATAAGATGAGATAAAATTAAATAAGATAAGATGAGATAAGACTAAATGAGACAAGATGAGATAAGATAAAATAAGATAAGATGAGATAAGATGAGATAAAATGAAACAAGATGAGATTAGATGAGGTAAAATGAAACAAGATGAAATAAGATAAAATGAGATTAGATAATGAGATAAGATAAAAATGAGATAAAATGAGCTGAGATAAGATGAGATAAGTTCAGATGAGATGATAAGATAAAATTAAATAAAATGAGATAAAATTAAATAAGATAAGATGAGATAAGACAAAATAAGATAGGATGAGATAAGATAAAATGAGATAAGATGAGATAAGATGAGATAAAGCGAAATAAGATGAGATAAGATGAGATAAAATGAAATAAGATAAAATGAGATAAGATGAGATAAAATTAAATAAGATGAGATAAGATGAGATAAAATGAAATAAGATAAGATGAGATAAGATTAGATAAAATGAAATAATAATTTAATAATAATTTGTCACATTTGTCATCTGTGTATGTTTCCCATACTTGACAGACGAAATTGGTCTTCTGCCTTTAACCCAACCACCAACAGGTGGTGCAGCGAGCAGCCGTAGTCAGCGCTCGGGGAGCTGGAGAATTAGATGTGCACTCATAGACACCCCAAGGTGTGTAGTGGCCGGGGCGCGAACCCGCGTCCTTCGGGTCCCAAGTCAAAAGCCTTAGCCACTACACCATCTTGGCTCCGAAAGACATAAGATAAGATATGTCATATGACATATCATAAGATATGATGAGATAAGATAAAATGAGATAAGATGAGCCGGAAAAGGGTAGCATGCCTTCTCCAGGTCGGGGAGGAGGTCCTGCCCCAAGTGGAGGAGTTCAAGTATCTCGGGGACTTGTTCACGAATGAGGGAAAACTGGAGCGTGAGATCGATAGGCGGATAGGTGCAGCGTCCGCAGTGAAGCGGGCGCTGTACCGGTCTGTCGTGGTGAAGAGAGAGCTGAGTCAAAAGGCAAAGCTCTCAATTTACCGATCGATCTATGTTCCCACCCTCATCTATGGTCATGAGCTCTGGGTTGTGACCGAAAGAACGAGATCTCGGATACAAGCGGCTGAAATGAGTTTTCTCCGCAGGGTGTCTGGACTCTCCCTTAGAGATAGGGTGAGAAGCTCAGTCATCCGGGAGGGACTCGGAGTAGAGCCGTTGCTTCTCCACATCGAGAGGAGCCAGTTGAGGTGGCTCGGGCATCTGGTTAGGATGCCTCCTGGACGCCTCCCTGGTGAGGTGTTCCGGGCATGTCCCACGGAGAGAGAGAGAGAGAGAGTCTTTATTGTCATTTGCACCGCATGTGGTACATGTGATGAAAACGAGATTATGTACACGGGGTCCCAGTTACATCCAACAACAAATGAAAGAGAAAAACAGTAATAACATCTAGAACTAACTAAGAAAAACATCAACTAGTAATACACTAAGCCTAATATAGTGGGAATAAACAGCAGCACGAACATGAGTTTGTATGAGCAGATGGTCACAGATGAACACAGATGAACACAGCAACAAGAAAACAGATCAGCATCAGTATGATGTGATATTTTGCAGTGTTTATTTTTTATTTTATTTTTATTTATTCATGAGTCTAACAGCCTCAGGGTAGAAGCTGTTCCTCAGTCTAGTGGTTCTACACTTGATGCTCCTCAACCTCCGTCCTGAGGGGAGTGGGGCAAAGAGTGAGTGTGCTGGATGAGTGAGGTCTTTCATGATGCAGGTGGCTCTTTTCCTGCATCTGGAGGTGTAAATGTCTGTGATGGTGGGGAGACTGACTCCAACATCTTCTGTGCAGCCTTCACCACTCTCTGTAGAGCTTTCCTCTCTTCAACTGTGCAGCCTCCATGCCACACGTTGATGCTGGAGCACAGGACGCTCTCCACTGCACACCTGTAGAAGGAGGTGAGAACTGGGCTGCTCAGACCAGCTCGTCTCAGCCGTCTGAGGAAGTAGAGTCTCTGATGACCTTTCTTGATCAGGCTGGTGGTGTTGTTGCTCCAGCTGAGGTTATCATTCAAGTGTACACCCAAGTATTTGTAGCTGGAGACCACTTCCACTGCAGATCCACCTATTTTCAGTGGGGCATGGGTGTGTTTGTTCCTTCTGAAGTCCACAATCATCTCCTTTGTCTTCTTCACATTCATGTGAAGATTATTCTCTTTGCACCAGCTCTCCAGGTGTTCCACCTCCTGTCTGTAGCTGGACTCATCATTGTTTGTGATGCATCCCACCACCGCTGTATCATCTGCAAACTTAACAATATGACAGCCTGGAAGTGTGGCTGTACAATCATATGTGAGCAGAGTGAACAGAAGGGGGCTCAGCACACATCCCTGAGGAGAGCCAGTGCTGAGGGTTATGGTGGAGGAGGAGAAGTTGTGGATCTTCACGGACTGTGGTCTGTCTGTTAAGAAGTCTAGTACCCAGTTACAAATAGAGGGGCTTAGTCCAAGTGTAGATAGTTTGTCTATCAGAGTTTGGGGGATCATGGTGTTGAAGGCAGATGTGAAGTCCACAAAGAGCAGACGCACGTATGAGTCCGTCTGATCCAGGTGGGGAAGAGACCCAGAGGAAGACCCAGGACGCGCTGGAGGGACTATGTTTCTCTGCTGGCCTGGGAACGCCTTGGGATTCCCCCAGAGGAGCTGCTCCAAGTGGCTGGGGAGAGGGAAGTCTGGGCCTCCCTACTTAGGCTGCTACCCCCGCGACCCGACCCCGGATAAGCGGAAGAAAATGGATGGATGGATGGAGATAAGATGAGATAAGATGAGATAAGATAAAATGAGATAAGATGAGATAAGATAGAACTTTATTGATCCTGTAGGAAAATGTTGTGCCAGAGTTTCAATACAAAGGAACAAACCCAAGGAATCACAGAAGATATAAAAAATAACCAAGAATATTAAAATACCAATAATTGGGAGTATTGGCGCAGGGGTTAGAGAAGGTGAGCCTGTGATTGGAAGATCGCCGGTTCAACTCCCGGTACCAACGTGGGTGGAAAAAGTGAAGCACCCACACGTGCCTCCACCCTCATTTGCCCCACTCTGGGCCTTTGAGTAAGACCTTTAACCCCCACTTTCTGCTCCCCGGGCACCCTAGAAAGCAGCTCTCTGCTCCACACAGAGGGCTGTGGTAGCTCGGTGGTCTGTGGTTGTGTAAGGAAGGACATCAAGCTAAAAAATAATTGCCAAATCTTCATGCGACTTAGTTCACTGTGGCAACCCCTGAAGAAGGGAGCAGACGAAAAATAAAAATACCAACAATTACGGAAAGTTCTTAAACAAGTCAGGTGCAGACAGAAACATTAATTCATTGTGGTGCAGGATTAATTATATTGTTTGTGTAGAAAGGGGGAGGAGTTGAAAAAATTTGAAGCACTTCCTGTGTTGTACTGTGGAGCACCTCGGTGGTCTCACTCTACGACTGAAGGTGCTACAGTCAGAGTCCAGGGTGTCATGCAGGGCGTGTGACGTGTTCTTCAGGATCTGGAGCAGGTTCCTCAGCGTCCTCTGCTCAGACACCTCTGTCAGAGACTGCAGGTCCACTCCCAGAACTGAGCCAGCTCTCCTGATGAGCTTATGGAGTCTGTTGGCATCAGCTTTCTTCACCCTGCTGCCCCAGCACACCACAGCGTAGAAGATGAAAACATCTGCAGCATGGTCCTGCAGATGTTAAAGGGCCTGAGATGTTAATGGTCCTGCAGATGTTAAAGGGCCTGAGTCTTTACACTGCATTTACACTTTTGTTTTTTTTCTGTATTAAGTAACACACAAGTGTTGACAGACTTTGTCAACTTTGGACGCATTGCCTGTTTTTTTCCAGTGGATGTGTTGGGCTGAGATAACTGTGAAACTTTATTTGACTAAAAGAAAATTATTGATCATTATTAACTCGGTGCAGCGCGAGACCCAAAACAGAAAAAGAGAATAACGTCAGTAAAATTATAACAGTTTAACATTCTTTTTCGGCCGATTTCTTAGATTTAATCAGAATTGTATTATTGTATTTGCCTGTAAAAAAAATCACATTATTGTAGCCTGCATCATTTTAATTCAAACTTTACATTAGGCAACACTGGCTCCAAAATAAAAACTTATTTTAAAAATGCACTTTTTGATTTTTTTTTTTTTACTTCAAAACCTGTCTTCATTTTGTGCTTTTCCAAGAGTTCTTCAGTTATTCTGTACTGTATTTGTTTTCTCAGAATTTATTTTTCTATGCTAAAGAATGTGTAAACCACCAGCTCCTGATAGAGTCAGGGCTCTACGGACTCATGGAGGGACAGAGACACAATGAGCCAGACCATGACCACAGCAGAATAAGCAAACAAGATCTTGGTTTGAGAGGACGTCTTTACAGATTATGTCTTCAGTTGAGCTCTTTGTTGATTATTAAAGATAAATACATTAGGTTTCAATTACTTGTAGTAACCTAAAGGCACCATATAAGAAGACAAAAAAACATGTAATGATGCAAAATATCTGCAAACACAACAAACAATCAATAAGGAGATGTGAAGCAACATCACATGAAAACATCTAAAAACAAAAACAAGGTCATGTGACATCAATGCAACCGAGGAAAGAATGTAACCAGAAACGATTGAAGCGAAACAAAATGATGCAAAGACTCAAAATGAGCTGCAGAGGCACAAATGAACCGCTGAGAGACTCGGACGATCCACAAAAATAAACAAAACAAGAGATTTAGATGATTCACAGAAGCAAAAACACAAAATTACTCAAGAATTGCTTGAAAAAGAGACAATTTTTAAGATTCTCAGTTGTCCAAACCAAAAATAGATTAAAAACAAAACAACTGGACTTTATTTAATTAATTTAGTAAACTCCAGTTGTTTTGTATTTAACCTTTTTGGATCTGAACAACATGGTGTATATACGGTGTTGCAATAGCTTTGGCTATATGCATTCAACATTTCCTTATTTGGACAGATTAATCCCATTGAGCCTCGAGGACTCATTTACAAAAGAGACCTGACTTTAACATGCATTTTCAGGTTAGAATATTAGTATACAAATTTTAGTCTACTGGTATTCTAACCAGAAAATGCATGTAAAATGGGGCAATAACAAATCTGCTTCCTTTGGTGTGAGTAACGGTGTACGTCAGGGTGGGCTTCTTTCACCTGCCCTGTTTAACATTTATATGGACGACCTGTCAAAAGAATTGAACCTCTGTAAAACTGGATGTGTGATCGGTGATACCCTGGTTAATCACTTTATGACCTGGCTGTCCTCTCGCCCAGCAGTGCTGGTTTTCAACAGTTACTGAATATCTGCTCTGATTATGGGCTGAGATTTGATGTGCAGTATACAGTAATACAGTACTAAGAAAACGGTTGTGCTAATATGTAGGACTAAAGCAGACAAACAACTCTGTTTCCCTGATTTCTTTTTGTCAGGACAAAAGTTAAAGGTTTGCTCAAAAACTAAATATCTGGGTCACTACATCACTGACCAGCTATGTGATGATGATGAGATTTATCCGCAGTGTCGTATGTTGTACGCCCAGGCAAACATTCTGAGGAGGAAGTTTCACATGTGCACTAATGAGGTAAAAATACATTTGTTTAAAGCTTACTGTACATCCTTGTGTGCAGCTCCGTTGTGGTGTAAATTTTAAAAAGCTTTGCTTATAATGACTCCCTGAGAATTCTGCTTAAGAAACCCAGGTTCAGCAGTGCAAGTGAAATGTTTTGTAATGCACATGTANTAATAATAATAATAATAATGAATTCCATTTATAATGCACTTTTCATTAATAAAAATCTCAAAGTGCTACAAATTGTAATAAAGCAAAGATCAAAATAAAACAAGTGATAAAATCAAATAAAATCAATAATAATATCGACTAAGATCAAGATAAAATCATGTGGATGCAGATTAGGCTTGCTTAAAAAATAAATAAAATAAAACAAGTAAAATCAATAAAATCAAGTAAAATCAATAATGATATCAGCTAAGATCAAAGATAAAATCATGTGGAGGCAGAATAGGCTTGCTTAAAAAGAAAGGTCTTTATGCTGCTTTTAAAGTCAACCAGTGACTGTGGAGCTCTCAGGTCATCAGGGAGGGAGTTCCACAGGCGGGGGGCAGCCACACAGAATGCTCGGTCTCCCATGGTCCTCAATTTGGTCCGAGGAATATAAAGGAAATTACTGTTCTGTGATCGTAGAGACCGGGTGGATGAATATGGTGCAAGAATGTCCTTTAGATAGTCAGGTGAAGTGCCGTGCAAGCATTGATGGGTAATGAGAGCAGTTTTGTATTGAATTCTGTAGGTGACAGGAAGCCAATGGAGGTTATGGAGAATGGGTGTAATATGTTCAAATTTACGAACTCTCAACAGAATCCTAGCTGCACTGTTTTGAATGTATTGAAGTTTCTGAAGGTTTTTGCCAGGGATACCAATAAACAGGGAGTTGCAGTAGTCGAGCCTGGAGGAGACAAAGGCATGGACGAGTTTCTCAGCATCAGGAAAAGTCAGAGATGGGCGAAGTCTGGAGATGTTTCGAAGATGGAAGAAGCAGGTTTTAAACAGATGCTTAATGTGATTTTCAAATGTAAGATGAGAGTCCATTTTTATTCCAAGATTTGTAACAGAGGTGGAGAGGGGGATGTCTTGACCAGAGAAGGAGATTGTTGTTAAAGTTGATGTTTGTATCTGGTGAGGGGTGCCAATCAATATGGCCTCAGTCTTCGAGCAGTTTAATTGAAGAAAATTCTGATTCATCCATGCCTTTATTTCCTCCAGGCAGGCAGAGAGAACAGTGAGTGAAGACGGAGATAGGGATGATGATGATGTTCCAGTCCTGATGTAAAGCTGTGTGTCGTCGGCATAGCAGTGAAAAGAAATGTTGAACTGATTGATAATTTGACCTAAAGGCAGCATGTAGAGGGAAAACAGCAGGGGCCCCAGAACTGACCCCTGAGGGACACCACAGGAGACACCGACTGTCTGGGAAGTGGCATTGCCAAGGCTAACACATTCCAGCCTATCGGAGAGGAAAGATCTGAACCAGTCCAGGACAATGTCACAGAGACCGACCTCCACATGAAGACGGTGGAGGAGGATATTATGGTCCACAGTGTCGAAGGCTGCAGTGAGGTCAAGGAGGACAAGGATGGAGGGAGAACCAGTGTCAGCAGCCATGAGGACATCATTTGTTACTCTCAGCAGTGCAGTCTCAGTAGTAGTAGGGGTGGGGCCATGCCCCCCCAACGGCAATGCCCCCAAGGGGGCCAGCTCCCCCCACTGACCCTAATGTGAATGTGAGGCAGGTCTTATTACTCTGGGTTCATGAGACACAACTCCAGATCAGATTGGCCCCACCCCTACTACTACTGTTGCATTGTGGGGAATGTAGTGTTGGTACGTGACCGGAGGGCTTATTATGTTGTTTTTCTTGCAAAATACAAAAATAATAATAATAAAATAAAATAAATAATTTTAGTATGTTATTATGTGTCAGAAGAGGGCTTAGGAATAGGAAATTAAAAAAAAATAAAAAAAATAAAAAAAAATTTTGACCAAAAGGGCACTTGGGGGCAAGGAGCAAAAGGGGCAGGTGCTCAAGCCCCCATAGCCCCCCCCTCTGCACGTCCCTGCTTGCTTACCTGTGTACGACAA
>JBBPBX010005375.1:23553-47318 GCA_038048925.1 Garcialebias charrua
AAATATGACGTCAATAGAGGAGTTTATTTCCCGGCAATAGGATGGAAAATTGTTTCCCGGCAGAGGGAGAAAAATATGTACGCACACACAGCTTTAGTTTGGACTGCAGATAAACAGTTTAGATTAATTCTATCTGCTTTCCGTCACGAAGGAAAATAGCTTACAGTAATGAGGACTTTGCACAAAAGGAAAGATTAATTCTTCTGTTTTTGTAGGAAACTTTAGCAGATGTTTTCCTGAACTTCAGTGACCTAATGTGCTTTGTCCAACTATTGAGTTCTCTCTGACTTTTATGTTCAATGTTCAAAACCTACAATCCTCCCTTTTTGAGATAAATCTCAAACTAAGGCTAACTAATTTTACTTATCTAGTTCTACATGCATAATAATAGTGAAGTTAATAAAAGTTAACATAAAAACTAGAATATGTAGCATTATACACTAACAAAATTAAGCTACTCTTCTAAGTGTAATTATAAGCTTAAAACTATGTGTAAAGTTCAAAGGTATCAAAAACTTATCTTACTTAAGTTTTATCTATGGAGACAGTTACTGCCATGCCCGAAGGAACCGAAAAACCGCTGCTGGCTTTGATGTATTTGTTAGCGGGAAAAATCTCTCCTTGGGACTTCCCCTCACTAGAGCTCCCACCACTGGTCAGGAATGGCAGCGCCCACCCATTGCTAGAGACCTTTCTTGGTCTTGTAGCTAATTCTTACCTCGCTCCCTATAATAAAACCTTTGAAACTACGGTAAATGAATATATGAAAGATAAAACCATTATTGGATATAGCCTTAGCAAAAACAACTTATCATGACATTATACTAGATTGATAAACATAAATGATAAAATAATAATTGATAATAAGAATGAATAAATGCAATCGATAATAAGAATGAATAATTGATAAGATAAATGCTAAAACCTGAAAAAGAAACATAATAAAACCTGAAAGAGAATACAATCATAGAGGATAAATGACATACAAAAATTAATGTACAAGAATAAATGCTAAAACAATAATACAATCATAAATGCATAAAGAATAAATGATATACAAAAATAAGCATAGAAGAATAAATGATAAAACAATAAACACAGATAAATGCACCATGGTGCTAAAATAATAAAATGGATTAAATGCTTTGGCCGTTGATTGAATATAAAAGTCCTGCATCAAAAGTCCACGATGATGCCTGCTGTTATAATTGAATATATTCAAAAAGACGAAAAAAGGTAGGAATAAAAGGATATACTGTAATGTCTTAAATCCAGTTCAGTTCAGTTAAATGAATTTCTTCTTATATTGCAACATTTAAAACAAAATAGTGTTCGTTGAGGGCAAGCCAGAATTCTGGAGGAGGGCTTTCCTTCGAAGAACATGTCACTTCTCACTTTATTACCAGATCTCCAGTGGCCACTAAGCCCCCTCTGCCTCCTTTGGCCTTGTAGAGTTTTTACGTCAGTTCAGTGGGAGGTAGGGAGACATGTCCTCTGAAGCCATCTGAAGCTGGACAAATTGGTTTGTTGCAACAAGGTCCATTTGAGTCATCATGTTACGAGTCCACCACCGCTTCCCAGCCGGCAGGATACAACATGTCAGAAAGGAAATTATAATTAGCACTAACATTGTACTAATTCCTATCTTTAATATCAAAAATATCCCTTCACCTAAATTTAGTTTAAAACCATTCCACGACCAGTCATCTTTGCCAGCATTGGTACTAGCATTAAAATAGAACTTTTCAATGTACAATCACTATCCAATAAATCATGTCCAATTCATGATCACATTCTGGAGAAAAACTTGGACCTCATGTGCCTCACAGAAACTTGGCATCAACCAGACGTGTTCAGTTCTCTGAATGAAGCTTGTCCCTCTGGATACAGTTATCTGCCGAGAGCCCGTTGCACTGGCCGCGGTGGTGGTCTGGCTGTAATCTACCACAGTAATTTAAAATGGTCACATCTGTCTTCTCATTCTTCTTTTGAATGTTTGGCCTTCAACTTCAAAGCCCCACTCCTGATGAACGTTATCAGAGTCAGAGTCAGAGAGTCAGAGAGAATTTATTGTCATTTGCACCGCATGTAGTACATGTGTTGAAAACGAGATTATGTACACAGGGTCCCAGTTACATCCAACAACAAATGCAAGAGAAAAACAATAATTATATTATATTGATTTATAGACCTCCCAAACCGCATGTTTCATTTAACTCAGAAATGCATGACCTCCTCACTTTTTTCTGCACCTCCCCTGTAAAAACTATTTTTCTTGGCGATCTAAATATCCACATGGACAATTCCTCTTCCCCTCTGGCTACAGATTTTAAGTCTCTTTTGGAATCTCTCAACCTCACCCAACATGTGGACGCCCCTACGCACAACAGGGGGCATACTCTGGATTTGGTGATTACAGACACTGTACTCAATAACTTGTCTGTATATGACCTGGGTGTCTCAGACCACAGGGTCATCTCCCTGGAAGTGCCTTCAACTTCGCCTGCTTCTAACCCAAAACGACCTATCCAGTTCCGTGACTATAAAAACATTTCCCCTGATGTTTTGTCTGCTGATCTTCACGCCCTGACCGCTGTCAATCACTCATCTGCAGATGACTCTGTGGATTACTACAACCAATCTCTCCAGGAGCTTCTGGACCTACATGCTCCCTTGAAGTCAAGACTGGTGTCTTTCTCCCGTTCAGCCCCTTGGTACACTGATGAGCTGCGCAGGATGAAGGCAACTGGCCGTGCTATTGAGAGACGTGTAAAATCATCTGGTCTCTCGGTACATAAGCAAGCGTACAAAGAACATCAGAAAGCGTACGCCTATTCTCTTAAAGAAGCACGCTCCAAATATTATTCCAACATCATCAACACCTGCCCTGGAAACTCTAAACAGCTCTTCTCCACAATAACTCATCTGCTTAATCCCATTAAACAAACTCATGAGGACTCTGTTCAAAAATGCAACCTGTTCCTCTCATCATTTAAAAACAAAGTTGACACTATCAGATCTCAGCTCCACAACCTCCCTGATCTTAGTGTACCATCTACCCGTCTGCTTTCTGGGACCCTGAGCAGCTTTGATGAAGTCGTTCAGAGTGAGGTAGAGACCATCCTCAAGAAAATGAAGCCTTCATCCTGCGCCCTGGATCCCTTCCCCTCGTCTCTCATAAAATCCAATCACTCTGCAATAAGCCCATTAATCACACAAATAATAAACAAGTCTCTACAATCTGGTCATGTTCCATTGCCTCTAAAAACTGCCATCATTAGGCCTCTTCTGAAAAAATCTAATTTGGATCCCGACATTTTTTCTAATTACCGCCCAATTTCCCACCTCCCATTTCTGTCCAAAGTGCTGGAGAAAGCAGTTGCTGCTCAGCTGCAGGACCACCTACAGCAACACTCTCTGTATGAGAAGTTCCAGTCTGGATTCAGAGCAGCTCACAGTACTGAGACTGCACTGCTGAGAGTAACAAATGATGTCCTCATGGCTGCTGACACTGGTTCTCCCTCCATCCTTGTCCTCCTTGACCTCACTGCAGCCTTCGACACTGTGGACCATAGTATCCTCCTCCACCGTCTTCATGTGGAGGTCGGTCTCTGTGACACTGTCCTGGACTGGTTCAATTCTTTCCTCTCCAATAGGCTGGAATGTGTTAGCCTTGGCAATGCCACTTCCCAGACAGTCGGTGTCTCCTGTGGTGTCCCTCAGGGGTCAGTTCTGGGGCCCCTGCTGTTTTCCCTCTACATGCTGCCTTTAGGTCAAATTATTAATCAGTTCAACATTTCTTTTCACTGCTATGCCGACGACACACAGCTTTACATCAGGACTGGAACATCATCATCATCCCTATCTCCGTCTTCACTCACTGTTCTCTCTGCCTGCCTGGAGGAAATAAAGGCATGGATGAATCAGAACTTTCTTCAATTAAACTGCTCGAAGACTGAGGCCATATTGATTGGCACCCCTCACCAGATACAAACATCAACTTTAACAACAATCTCCTTCTCTGGTCAAGACATCCCCCTCTCCACCTCTGTTACAAATCTTGGAATAAAAATGGACTCTCATCTTACATTTGAAAATCACATTAAGCATCTGTTTAAAACCTGCTTCTTCCATCTTCGAAACATCTCCAGACTTCGCCCATCTCTGACTTTTCCTGATGCTGAGAAACTCGTCCATGCCTTTGTCTCCTCCAGGCTCGACTACTGCAACTCCCTGTTTATTGGTATCCCTGGCAAAAACCTTCAGAAACTTCAATACATTCAAAACAGTGCAGCAAGGATTCTGTTGAGAGTTCGTAAATTTGAACATATTACACCCATTCTCCATAACCTCCATTGGCTTCCTGTCACCTACAGAATTCAGTACAAAACTGCTCTCATTACCCATCAATGCTTGCACGGCACTTCACCTGACTATCTAAAGGACATTCTTGCACCATATTCATCCACCCGGTCTCTACGATCACAGAACAGTAATTTCCTTCATATTCCTCGGACCAAATTGAGGACCATGGGAGACCGAGCATTCTGTGTGGCTGCCCCCCGCCTGTGGAACTCCCTCCCTGACGACCTGAGAGCTCCACAGTCACTGGTTGACTTTAAAAGCAGCATAAAGACCTTTCTTTTTAAGCAAGCCTATTCTGCCTCCACATGATTTTATCTTTGATCTTAGCTGATATCATTATTGATTTTACTTGATTTTATCACTTGTTTTATTTTATTTATTTTTTAAGCAAGCCTAATCTGCATCCACATGATTTTATCTTTGATCTTAGTCGATATTATTATTGATTTTATTTGATTTTATCACTTGTTTTATTTTGATCTTTGCTTTGTTACACTTTGTAGCACTTTGAGATTTTTATTAATGAAAAGTGCATTATAAATGGAATTCATTATTATTATTATTACTAAGCTCTTCTTTTAGATTTTTGATTTTGTTCATAGCCTCAGAAAATATTCTCCCTGGCATAGTATTCTCAGGAATGTACGTGCAGCATTCATCTTTAAAGAATTGGTCAACTCCGCTTTTAACTGATAATAACCAATCTAATGCTTGTCTATTTTGCATTGCCATTCTACTTGTTTCCTGTAATTGTTCTCTAATCATTCCAAGAGCTTCAGTGGTGTAATTAAGAATTCGCTTTTGGTTATAATAAATATAATTAATCCATTCAACATTTTTATTAACTGTTATCCATGGCAGGATAGATTCTACCCCTGCTTTAATCTCATCTCTTGCTTTGAACTCATATGGAATACCTTTGGGCTGACCTATTGTACTTAAATATACATTTAATCCAAAACATTATGTCTTTTATTTCTCCTCCTATAGTAATTTGTGTCCAATTTAATTAACTCATTCACTCGGTCATGCAACATTGTCACTGGTACTTTCATTCGAACCATTACACACAAACCAATCCATCTTGGTGGCAAAATATTCAGCAAAACATCCTCTCCACACATCCAATAACTATCAGCAATAGGAAAGGTTTGGTCACCGAATGGATACATTGTTGGAATTGTCATGGTTATGTTTTCACATTCTTGACTTAGAGGTTCTGGGTTTTCATACCAAACAGGTGTATTGAAAAAGATTGGTGTCATTTGTGCATGTGGAAACCAAGAAAAATCCCAGGTCACATTACATTTCACTGTCGTATTTCCTACATTGAATCCTTGTTCGCCTGTGAATCCTCTACTTGTAAAACATTCATATTCAGCATCGTAATCTATTTTATATCTTGTTGGTGGTCCATTTTGGTCAGTTTTGATTGAAAACTCAGTATATTTTTCTTGGATCTTATATCCACGATAGGTATCCTGATAATTATGAATTTTCTGTGCTCCATATAGAAGCCTACATTTTATTCCACACATTGGAAGTTTGAAAAACATTGGTATTTTTGATTTGGTGTTGCTTTGTTGTTTATTTTCTTTACATTTTTCTCTTTGTTCTTTGGTACATTGTTGTGAATTGTATTTTTCTGGATCACTATTGGTAATGAACCAGGAGCTTTAGTGCAAATAACGCATTTGTTTGAGGTCATTTCCTTTGTAGTATACAGTGCCCATAAATACCAGGTATTTTGATTGGCTAATTCCCAAAGTTCATCACTTTTAACAGGTCTTGTCCCTCCTGCTCTAGGGGAGACAACATTAACAGGTTTTGTCCCTCCTGCTCTAGGGGAGACAACACCAGGATTAATTTCAAATCTTTGAACAAATGGTTTAAACAGATGTTTAACATTGTTTTTAAAATCGGTCCCTTTAATCAAATCCAATCCTCCCTTATGAGGATCAAAAGTGTCATAAGTGTAGTCACTCAAAGTAGTTAAAACTTCTGTGGTTTGTTTAGTTGTTTCGATATTTTGAGCTGATGTACAAGTTGGCTGAACAGTTACCGTAATTGTAACTAAAGCTTTGGGAGTTGGAGTTGTCTGCTTCACTTTAGGCTTCACAGTGGTAGTTAAGGCTTGAATTGGAATAGTTGGTTCGGCATCATTTAATTCAATGTTAGGTGTTGTTAATTTAGTTGTTTTAACCGTAGTTACCAATTCGTTAGCTTCTGTTGTTGTTGGCATGACCGTTGTTAACAAATCACTTGGTTTTGTCGTTATTACTTTGGGTGTAGTCTTGGCTACTGTAGTTGGGATTAAGTCAGCTTTTTCTGATTTGGGCGTCGTTTCCTGGATCCATTCTACGTTAAGGTCCACAGTTCTTCTTTTTCTAGATTTCAGTTGTTTTATTTTACATTTAGTAGTCTGTTGTGGTGTTTTTGAACATGCAAGTGTATTACTTAATTCTGGCAAGGATGCCAGTATGTGGTTGGGTGTTTTTGTTGTATCATACTCAACTTGCGGGTGATGACTTTGTCCTGGTTTCGGCTTCAGCCTTTGCAAACGCTCTGGTGATTGGTCTGGAAAGACCTGGCCGTGTTTCACTGGTGTCTTCACCTCCTCCAGTTTGATTCTTGTCATCATGGATGCCCCTGGGATTATCCAGAACAGAACAGTAATCAGACTCGTTTTCTGCTCTCGTCCTAGTGCCATTGTCGATGTTTATTTTCTTCATAACACTGCCCTTGTTTTTGTCTGGAACTTTGGTGCAATGACTGAGGTGATACCAGGTTGAACTTCCTTCCACCTGGACTGCTGTCGGTGTGGCACGAACAATGGTGAACAGACCCAGTCGTCTCGGTTCGTGCCACTTTCTGCGGAAGACTTTAATGTAGACCTGGTCACCTGGAGTCACTGGCCCCTCATCATCTGGATTGGAAATAAGCTCTCTTTTCTTTTCCTGTAAGTAAATAGCTTTGTGGATCGTTGTTAGTTCATCAACATACGATTTTAATTCAAGTTCCAGCTGTTCAAGGGAGGTCCCTTATGGGGACCTCTGTATTGTGGCGTTGGCATTTTTCTTCCTGTTAGCATTTCATGCGGTGACAAGTGTGTTATTCTGTGAACTTGCGTGCAATAATACAAAAGTGCAAGTGGTAGGGCATCAATCCAGTTAAGGTTAGTAGAAGCACAGATTTTGTTAATCTTAGACTTCAAACTCAGATTAACCCTTTCAACCAATCCCTGACTTTGCGGGTGATAGACAGCTCCCAAACGCTGCTTGATTCGCTAGATTCGGGGCGGCCGTGGCGTAGTGGTAATGGCAGTCGTCCCCCGATCGGAAGGTTGGCGGTTCGAATCCCGGTTCCCCACACCATGTGTCGTTGTATCCTTGGGCAAGACACTTAACCTCGAGTTGCTCCCGGTAGGACTGGAAAGCACCTTGCATGGTAGTTTGCCGCTACCGGTGTATGAATGTGTGTAGCATTCAATATGTGTAGCACTTTGAGATTTTCACTAATGAAAAGTGCGTTATAAATTGAATCCATTATTATTATTATTATTATTATTATTATTGTTACAAGATACCTTTGAAAATCTTCTGAACAAATGACTAGGGATGCACCGATAAATCGGCCGGCCGATAAATCGGCCCCGATTTCCTTAATTTGGGGAAATCGGTGATCGGCCGATCTTTAAATGAGAAGCCGATTTTTTCCACCGATCTCATCTGCCTTAGTAAAGGTTGTAAAATCCTGAAAATTTAGGGTGCATTTTGACCTTTTAACACCTGAAAATCGGGTATCGGCCAAAATCGGAATCGGCAGGTCAGATTTTCTAAAAATCGGTGATCGGCCAGAAAATTGAAATCGGTGCACCCCTACAAATGACGGTCCATTATCCGAACTTATTTCGGAAGGTATCCCAAACCGTGGAATGACTTCTCTTACCAGAAACTTCACAACTGTTTCTGCACTCATGTCCTTTGACGGTAATGCTTCAACCCATCTGGTGAAACGATCAATTACAACCAACATGTATTGTTTGCGTTGGACAGACTTAATCATGTCCACATAGTCTATGACTAAATGTTTAAATGGTCCTTCTGGAACAGGAATGTGTCCAACAGGTGTCTTTATACCTTTTCTGACATTATTCTTTGCACAAATGTCACACAAGTCTAACACTTCATCAACCATAGCTCTCTGATATGGGGACCAATAGCCTTGTTCCTTTAACCTGTTCATGACTTCACTTCGTCTACAATGATCTACACCGTGACTTTCTGATATCAAAATTGTCAGTAATGATACTGGTGCGACAATCAATCCTTCATGAGATCTCCACAACCCATAATCATCTTGAGTTGCTCCTCTTTGAACCCAAAACCGTTTTTCACTCTGTGTTGCATTGTTCTGAATGTGAATGATGTTATCTGGTGTCATTACTGGTTCAAGTGAGATTACTGGTGTTAAAATTGCTGTTTTACATCCTGACGCGATTTTTGCTGCATCGTCTGCTGCATTATTTCCTAAGATTATTTCATCATTACCCTTTCGGTATGCAGGACATTTGATTTTTGCTAATTTTGTGGGAAACATCATGGCAGACAGTATTTCATTTATCTGTTTTCCATGTTGGATGGGACTTCCATCCATCTTTTTGAAACCTCTTTGCTTCCATACGTTGCCAAACAAGTGGCAAACGCCATGAGCATAAGAAGAGTCAGTAAAAATGTTAGCAACCTTTTTGCTAGCTAATTTGCATGCTTCTGTTAGTGCCTTTAACTCAGCCAGTTGTGTTGAACATGGTTGTGCACATTTCTCTGCTTTCATTGTGTGAAATTTTCCATTTGACTTTGCTACTACTGCAAAACCTACATGGTTTCCTATGTAATCTCTGAAACATGATCCGTCAACAAAATATGTGACGTCAGCATTTGCCATAGGAGTAGACTCCAAATTTAGTCTCCGCTTGGTGTATTTTGCTGCTTCTGCTACACATTCATGTGGTTCCCCTTCAAACTCAAAAGGAACTAAAGTAGCAGGATTCGTTGTGGTGCATCTTTTGAATGTTACATCTGGGTATGTCAACAGAGATGTGTATTGTAAACATCTTGCTGATGTTAATACAAACTTCCCTTGGCTGATGAGTTCAGTGATTTTGTGATGTGTTTAAATTATCACTGGGTAGCCCATGGTTATTACTGATGCTTTTTCATAAGGATAGTGAACTGCTGCTACTCCTTGATAGAAACTTGACCAACCTTGGACAACATTGTCCAGTTTAGTGCTGTAATAGGCGATCGGTTGTTTTTGCCTTCCAGCATGTTTCCTGTATCAAAACTGCTGATACATACATTTCATGTCTGTTTGCTTGTGGGTTTTCTCCGGGTGCTCCGGTTTCCTCCCACAGTCCAAAAACATGCATGTTAGGCTGATTGGTAACTCTAAATTGACCCTGGGTGTGAGTGAGACAGGTCCCTCTTGTAAATGAGTCCATGTGGCTCAACGAGGCTAGCCTGTATAAATAAAGGTTGAATGATTGAATGAATGAAAATACAGAAAAAATGGTTTTGTGTAGTGTTTTGTGGTGTTGCCAAACATGGTGCAGTTTGCAAGTCCTGTTTGATTGTTTCAAAAGCTACTTTTGTTTCAGGTGTCCATTTTAGAAGTGCTTTTAATGATTGACTTTCAGTTTGTTTAATTAGTTCTCTTAGTGGAGAGGTTTTTTTCTGCATAATTTTCAATCCACTCTGAACTAAATCCAGTCATCCCTAAAAATGTCATCATTTGGCTAATATTTTGAGGTTATGGAGCTTTACTTATCCCTTCTAGGTCTTCTGGGGATATGGAGACAGTCCCATGTGAGATTAGTCTCCCAAGGTATTCAACCTGTGGTTTGCTAAACTGTAATTTTGTTAGAGAGGACTTGTGTCCTCCCTTTGCTAGTTTTTGTAGAACCTTGATAGTGTCCTGATAACAATCCTCAATTGTGGCCGATGAAATCAGGATGTCATCAACAAATTGAATCAAGGTACTGTTAATATCAAGGCCTTCCATGTCTTGTCTCAGAAGCTGATTAAACACATGTGGACTATGTTTAAAACCTTGTGGCATGCGTCTATAACAGTACTGTTTGCCTTGAAATGTGAACGCAAATAGATATTGCGATTCCTCTGCCAATGGGATGCTAAAAAATGCTGAACACAGATCAATTACTGTAAAATATTTAGAATCAGGTGGAATGTTAGTCAAAAGAGTATGTGGATTTGGAACTTCTGCCATTACATCTTCCACTATCTCATTCACAGCCCTTAAATCATGTACAAGCCTGTACTTTGATTTATCTGCTTTTAAAACTGGTAAAATTGGAGTGTTGCATGAACTTTTTGTTTCTTTCAATACTCCTGCTTTCAGCAAACCTTTAATCGTTTTGCTAATACCCTTTTCTGCTTCTGGCTTCATTGGGTATTGGGGACGATATGGTAGTCTCACATTTTGTTTTAATTCAATCTGCATTGGGTTTGCAGATTTTATCAAACCAACATCAGTATCATGTTTGGACCAGAACTCTTCTGGCACTTGTTTTAACATTTCCTCTTTTAGAGTGTCACATTCGTTTTCAAGTATTAAAGAGTCTCGCATTTTTGTCTTTACTGATACAATTATTACTTGTGGGTTTGCTGTTACAAAAGAACCACAGAGTATTTTGATAATGTTTGCATCATCTGTTGTGAAAATTAGTGGGTTTTCTGTTGCTTTCCACTTAGTTTGGGATACAGTTAGCATCATTGGTCCCAAATCTTTTGATTCAAACCCTTCATTAACCATTAAGGTTATATGTGGTGCTGAATGAGGAACATTATACCATTTTGAGATAAAAGGATTTGTTTCAACATTTGCAGCTGCACCTTGTGCACCTATGATGATGAACTGAATTGTTAGATCAACATGCACATTTTTTGTTACTTGGTTCCATTTGTCTTCAAATAATTTGCTGCATGATGGGTCAAAATACAAAGTACAATGATAGTCACTTATTGGTCGGCTTGCATTAGGAAGTTGTACATTAATGTATTGTTCCCATTTGCCAAAAACTTCAGATATTAGTTTTTCAATGTTTCCCAGCCAATAAACATTTGCATAATCAGTTTGTGCATACATTTGAAATTCTAACCCAGAACTGTCAATGTAGACTTTTTGTGGAGAACACCATATTTTTGTTTTTAATTTGCACAGCGCATCTCTCCCTAAAAGGCTAATAGGAGTTTGGTCTGATACTAAAATTGGAATTTTAATTTTAGTTTGATTTACCATTAAGTTTACTGGAGCTGTCATTTGATTAACTTGTTTTCAGTGGTGGGCCCCCGACCGCTAGGGAGCGCTATTGCGCTAATCCACTTTTAGCGTAGCTAAATAATCTGTTAGCTTTATAGCGGATTGACTAAGTTTTATAATTCATAAGCGGATTTATGCTATTTTTATTTAAAATGCAGTACCGCTAATAACTATTTATCTATCAGTAAAAACGAAATAACGTATTTACGAGCAGCGCCGGATGTGGTCCGTCACAAAAAAGCGTCCCCCTCAGTCTCTTGGTGTGTGCTCTCTCTCTAGCAGTTAGCAGCCAGTGTGTTACTCTGGAGCCTTATTGCTTGTTTTCGAAGAGTCAGACGAAGACTTTTTAACATGGAGGGTGAACTTATGGATGTTTCTCAGGGCCTACGCGACGCGTCTGGATTTAAAAATAGAATTTCGCCACATTAGCACTCTTCAAAATGGCGTCCGCGACGGCCAAAGAAGCCAGGATTTTACAACAAAACACGGTAAAACAATTATTTCTTTGCTGAGAAAAAATATATTTCATAGCTGACGTTATAGCACAAGTTTTCCTGAGCTTGAGAGTTTCACGAAATGGTCAAATCTGCTGGATTTAAAAAAGTAGTTCACCATTAGGACTCTTCAAAATGGCGTCCGCAGGGCAGCAAACTTACATACTCAGGGAATCACAAGGAACTCAGGAGACAGAGGCAACAGGAGGAGACAATGCCAGGACAATGATAAACACAGAGATACAGACTTATTTTTGATTTGATGTTCATTCATTCATTTTAAAAGAACAATACAAAACAGTTTCATCAGATACAAGGATGAATAGACTTTTAGCTGAATGGATGGATGGATAGACAGTTAGCTGGATGGATGATCTTTAACAAGTTCTAAAATCATTAAAATTTAACCTCAGCTTGTGCCTCTGACCCAACAGAACCTCCTTCAGCAGCAGAATCCTCTGTGGTTCTCTGACTTCATCAGTCTGCAGGACTTCATCAGTCTCTCTCCTGGTTCTGGAGGAGTTCTGACCCACTTTCCATTGTTGCTTCAGTTCTTTGAGGTTTCTGCTCAGCTCTCTGAAGGTTTCAGGTTCAGGTTCTGGACTCTGACTGGGCCGTTGATTTGATTTGATTTGATGTTTATTCATTCATTTTAAAAGAACAATACAAAACAGTTTCATCAGATACAAGAATACAAGTAGGATAAAATGAAAGGAGCAGAAAGAAGATGAAATCTTATTATATCTGCCCCTTATTTATTTCACAGTTTGTTCAACCAATGATAACCTTCAAACTACATCACAAAATGAATAACTCTACTTAATTTTTCTAACTGTAATACACAAACACACTAAGCTTCATCATATATAGTTTTTGAGCAAGTCCTTTAAGACCTTTTTCTTAAATGTATACATTGGGCAGCACGTTGGCACAACTGGTAGAGCTGCTGCCTCTCAGCGAGAAGGTTGCCGGTTCAAATCCCGGTCCGGGGCCTTTCTGGGTGGAGTTTGCATGTTCTCCCCGTGCATGCGTGGGTTTCCTCCGGGTACTCCGGTTTCCTCCCACAGACCAAAAAACATGCTTGTTAGGCTGATTGGTGACTCTAAATTGACCCTAGGTGTGAGTGTGAGAGTGGATGGTTGTTTGGTGTGAGTGAGACAGGTCCCTCTTGTAAATGAGTCCCCGTGACTCAACGAGGCTAGCCTGTATAAATAAAGGTTGAATGAATGAATGAATGAATTGATTTTGCATTTTTAACATCACTCTCCAGAACATTCCACAATCCAACTCCCTGAATTGAGGTAGACCGTCCCTTTAAGCTGGTTCTGAATTGTGGTTTGATGAATATCTGTCCCTTTAAGATTGTAATAACTTTGTCTAAATTTCTTTGGATATTTAAAGGTAATGTGTTATTATGAGCCCTATACATAACTGATAAAATACTATATTCTACCAATTCCTGGAATTTCAATAAATTTAGCTGAAGAAACAAGGTGTTTGATGGGTGACTGAAATGTTTTCTGGTGATTACTCTTACAGCTCTCTTTTGTAAAATAAAAACAGGCTTTGTAATTGTTTTGCACGCTTTTCCCCAAACCTCAATACAGTACAATAGATTAAATGTGGAACAATGATTGTGTTATACAACATATACAGAGCTTTATCAATTAAAAAATCCCTGACTTTATATACAGGTACATGAACACACAGCATGACAATCACAAACACCTGGACAACAAAATGGAGGAGATAAGCAAGACAATTAACAGAGAGACCAGGGAGTGTAGGGATGGGGACCCATCACCTGAGAGCAACATGCTTACAACTGTTATCTTGAAGTTCTAGGGTGTAGAGAGCCACAGAAACGGTTATGGTAGGCCGGATTTGGCCCACGGGCCTTGAGTTTGACACATGCGATCTAGTGGTACTAAAAGTAACAAAAGAAGAAGAAAAAAAAAACAGCCAAATATGTCAGCAGTTTAGCTAACAGACTTTGGAATGGGTACATTTTGTCCTTGTGAAACCTGTTGAAGAGAACCAAACTAAATACTCTGAAACTCAAACAACTTACTGTATAACAGTTCATGCACCGCTAGTTGGCAGTGTAGTGCAAATATTGCATAACTTGCTGCTACCAATTGTTGAATTTAATTAGCGGATTAGAATTAGCTTCCCCTAATTTTCATAAGACATTAGTGCTTTTGAAATTGCGGACCTAAATAAATAAATTAGTGCTTTAGAAATAGCGGAACTAATTTTTGGATTAGCGTTGCCCACCACTGCTTGTTTTCTTCCCGAGAATCCCACTGTCTTGACATATTTGCCTGACTTTTTGAGGTGTTCAGCGTGTTCTGACTTCATGCATGTGAATGACGCTCCTGTATCCACCAGCATTGGTACAGATTTTCCTTCTAATTTTACTTCAACTATTGGGTCAGCATCCGAATTTTGGGTCAAAATTGGTAGTTCACACCTCATAATGGGATCCTCTGGGCATCCCTAGAATCCTTGTTGTTTTGCAAATGGATGAACTGGGTCTCTGGGCTTTCCCCGGCCAGACCTCATCCCCCGACCACGTCCAGTTCAGTTAGGGTTTTGGACGGGATTACCACATTGTTTAAATCTGTGTCCCATCTGCCCACAGTTCCAGCATGGCCCCAAAACTGTGCCTTGTTGTCTTTGCCAGTTTTGTTGGTAAGTGGGCCTTCTTAGTCCACCAGGTCCACCCATCTGACCTAGGTAAACATTTATGACAGGGGGAGATGTTCCCATTGTCCTTGTATCTTGTGGAGGTTGCATTTGTGTCCCAATGTAACCAGGTACATTGTAGGTGTTTGGCTGTATGACAGGAGCCTGAGTCTTTTCTTTTGTTTTGTTCTGTAGTTCACTGATGTGAAGCTGTGTTAGCTTCCTTTGTGCATTCAGGTCTGCGTCTTGCAGCTTTTTCATGTCCTTTCTGAAATTTTCAACTGCATGAACCACAAATTCACGGAACTCTGCATGGCTTTTTGAATTCAGGGCTACCACATCCTCCAGTTTCTCTCGCACTGGGGTTGGCATTGCGCTCACCACGGCTGACCTGAACAAAGATGTCATGACAGGACTTTGAGTGGGGTCTTCTCCGTTTCCAGTCTCCATCTTTTCAGTTGTTTGTCAACATATGTTGCTGGGTTTTCATCATCCAGCAATGGTTCAGCCTTTAATGAGTTTGGGTCCAGCCTGCTGGGATATTGTGCCCTTAACATTGCCCAAATCTCATTTCTGTATGCATTTAATTCTATGCCATCAGCACGAGGTTCAGCTATCCATCCAACTCCATGTTGTTCCAGCATGGTTTGCATTGCTGTGAGTTCAATGGTCCGTGACCAGATTGTTTTCAGGTTCCCCAAGGCAAGTAGGAGCCCTGTTGTCTCTACCTCAAAGCTCCTTATCTAACGCCCTACGTCCACCTGGACCTCAGGTAACCGAGCGATGAGTCCAGCCAGGTCCAGAGATCCCCATGGAATGTAATTTGCAATTGCTCCTTTAATTAAAATTGGATACTGCCCAGAGCTGCCCATGTGACCTTGGACCAATGCTTCATATCTATCTGGTTGGTGAAGAACTTCTACTGGTCTTAAATTATATGTTTCCACTGCTGCATTTTCACCTCCTTCATTGTTATTGCTAGATGGTGATCCAATTTTTCGCTCTGGTGATTTGTTGTTTGGTTTGTATTTCAAGTTAATGACAGATCTTCCTCCCAGACTCGATCCAAGATCCGTGGGATGAGCAGAACGGGAGGGAACGCATATAAGAGCTTTTTGGACCAGGAACTGTACGTAAATGCGTCCACTCCTAGAGGTGGATTGTCCCGTGGGCTCAGTGAGAACCACAGCTGACACTGGGCGTTCTCCCGTGTGGCAAACAGATCCACTGCTGCCCGGCCGAATCTGTTCCAAATCTGAGAAACCAGTTCGGGATGGAGGATCCAGTCCTCTTGGCGAGGGCCACCCCTCATCTTTATGTCCACCCCTCTGTTCAGGACACCGGGGATGTACACTGCTCTGATGGAGAGCAGGTGTTGTTATGCCCAGTACAGCGGCTGTCTCGCAAAATGCAGCAGCTGGGCTGATCGGACACCTCCCTGGCGGTTGATGTATGCTGCTGCCACCTTGTTGTCTGTGTGAATCAGAACATGCTGATTCTGCAGCAGGGAGGGCAAAATGCTGAATCACTTTTAACACTGTGAGCAACTTGAACACATTTATGTGATAAGATATGTGATCTGGCCACTGTGCTACTACCATCTGAGACAGACACGTTCCGCCCCAGCCTGACAGAGATGCGTCCGGGAACACCGAGACGTGTGACGTAGGTCTGCTGATGAGGACTCCCTCCGACAGAATGAGGGGGTTTCCCCAGTGACGTAGGTCAGTTCCCATGAAGGGGGGAACAGAGATCATCCTTTTCTTCTGACACACTGGATCTACGTGTAGGCGGGCAAACCATCTACTGATTTTTCTCATGTGGAGCAGGCCCAGTTTTACAACCATGTGAGCAGTTGACATAATCCCCAGGAGGCGTATGACGGTCAGAGGTGTTACTACTCTGCGGGGTTTGACACAACTGAGCTGAGATGTGAGAGCGTCCGCTCTCTGCTGTGATAATCGGGCTCTCATTGTGTTCGAGTTTAGCTCCATTCCTAGGTAAACAATCATCTGGGACGGGAGAAACAGAACTTTGGTCCCAGTTTACAGAAAAACCCAGGTTTAACAGATGTTTTGCTAAAACTCTGGTCTGTGTGGCTGCTTCCTCTCTGGATCGGGCTAATAAAAGCAGATTGTCCAGATAGAAGAGGATTCTCATTCCTGCCGTGCGTAAAGGCTGCAAAGCCGTCTCCCCGCATTTGGAGAATGTGCATGGGGCGAGAGAGTAACCGAACGGCAACCTGTTGTACTGATACGGGACCCCCTGGAAGGAGAAATTCAGACATTTTCTGTGTTTTGGGATGATGGAGATGTGGAAGTATGCGTCTCGCAGATCAATGGAGGTAAACCAGTTGTTCTGGTGGACGTTCTCCAGCAGCTGTTTTATTGTCAACATGTGGAATTGTCTCTCCATAATCGATTTGTTGAACATGCACAAATCGAGAATGGGTCTCATCCCTCCCGTTTTTTTCGGCACTAGGATGCAGCGGGAATAAAAACCTGTGTTTTCCTCTCCGTCGGGAACTCTGGAAATTACATTTTTCATCAGGAGTTCCTGAACTTCTGACTGGAGAGACGAGCTTTGTTCTGGAGATGACAGAACTGTCTCTATAATCCCTCTGAACGGTGGGGGGTGATTTGCAAACTGCAACGTGTATCCCCTGCTTATCAGTCTGTTCATCCACCTGTCCAGTGAACACACTCACTGCCACTCGGCGTAACGCTCGGAGAGTGGGCATGAGTGATTTTGTCGTGCCATGGATGTCATGGACATTAACCAGTTTAGAGCCCCTGCCACCGTCACCCGTCTCAATGTTTCTCCGGAGGTGACCCAAGGGGGTCTCAGACCAAAAAGGCTGTCTGCACGCATCTGTGCTACGCTCAGGCTGCAGGCTCACGTCAGAACTGAGGTGAGCTGGCGTGCACTGAGAGGGGGCGTCAACACTTTTGTGAATGAGACGCCGCTTCAGAGGAGGCTGTTGCTGTTGTTATGGAGTAACACATTTCCTCCTGCAACGCGGTGAGCGAGCAGGAGCAGCAGGCATTAACACCGGCTCTGGCAGAGAGCGAGAGGTTTTCCCGGACTCGATCTGCTGAGTATCATCAGTTTTAGCTGACATGACAGGAAAGTGTTTTGTGACATTTTTCGAGAGGTGACTGACTCATTCTGTGTGGGGAATGTGTGAAGAGAGGCTGCTGTGAGATCAGCTGATCTGACAGGAAGGTTGGAATCAAATGAAACTTTGCTCTCTGACAGATGTTTTTGTTTTATTTCAAAACGCACATCAGAATCATACACATTCCCCCCAACGAGTCATTTCTTTGACTACCTCCTCCATGGGCCCTGCAGTTGGCTGGTCCAGGATGGTGCTTGCTGACGGCCTCTGGGGAAGCACTGGGTCACAGCTGGTTGACGCGCCGGGGGTGGCTGTTCCCTGTTGGAGGGGGACAGCAGAGGAGCAGGGCGGGAAGCTGATGCTGCTGCTGTGGAGCGCCTCTGCTGCTGTCGCTGGCTACGGCGGTCCCTCCAGCGGTCGGAGGAGCAGGAGGGGGACTGTGATGTCACCAGGTGGCGTACAGTCTCTGAGACCTCCTCGCTCCTCTGTGATTTTTCAAGAATGTTCTTGAAATTGGCCCCAAACAGCGCATCTGGAGTGATGGGGCCCTCCAACAGGTCCCTCTTGCAGCCTCTCGAGCACGGATGGAGAGAGACAGAGCCAGGTGGTCCTCTGAATCGTGGTCATCCAGGCAATGGTGTGGAAAAAGCAGACCGCAGACGTGGCACACAAGTTTAGGATGATGTCGGCGGCCATACAAAAGGAGCTCTTCGTCTCCTCTGGCAGGTCTGCTTCCTCCAGCCTCTTTGAGATGCTGAAGGCCAGCAGGGCGACGTTACTGTTTGCCATGACCACCTGGAACGAACATTGATGAGCTTGGTTGGAGAGATTAATGATCGTTTGGTCATGCTTTCCTGGAGGTCCATCCTGGAAGCCTTTGCCCGAACGACTCCGCAAGGCTTGGCTCCAGAGGAGGAACCGAGGGAAAACTCCGCTCGGTAAAACCCTCCACTCTGGTGATGGTGGTGAAGGTGGAGACAGGGAGCCTTCAGTTTGCCAGGCCCAGCTGCAGCCTCGTTCCAGTGTGACATCACTGCTGGAAAGGAGGGCCAGATGGGGTCAGGGCGATGAGCTGGGGTAGCGCCAAAACCCTCCTGCCAGATCATCCGATAGGGCGAGGAAGGAAGAGGGACAGAAAAATCCCTTAGCGCTAGCTTGGCCTCCTGAATTACACCGGGCAGTTTCAGGAGGAAAGCACCTGTAGCTGGTAGCAGAGCAGTCACCAGCGTAGGAAAAAACCTGAGGTGGTTGAGCATCCGTTCAACCAAGCCTCTTGGGGTGTTTTAGGGCAGTGCTTAACGGCATGTGCGTACCACGCACGTTTCATGTAGGCTAAAAAACAGGTTGCATGTTGTACGTAAAAATAACAGGCCCTATAATTACGCTGACAGCAGATGTGCGCTTCTGTAGCTTTTCATGCAAAAACAACGCCACAAAAAAACGTTTTCTTCCAGGTCTTGGTTTTAAATAAATAAATAAAGACATCACTCACCACTTCCTGCGGCTATGTTGCCTGAAAAACTTCCCGGTGACATCTGTTAGCCGCCGCCATCATGCTCTCCAGGAGGGGAGAAGCAGTGGGGCTATTGCTAGCATCGCCTTTTCCGATGGAATCATCCGATTCACTTCGTGGTTCTGTCGAAAACAAAAGGCGATGGCATCGTCCAGCGAGTAGTTTTCCGCCACAGAGAAAAAACTTCCTCGATATTAGCCTGTAGCTGGTTAGCCTGAAAAGGAGTGCTCGTCTGCCTCTCTTCTGGAAGAATGAGCTCACAGGGATGACAGCAGGAAGTGGGACAGGTGGTTCTGGAGCTGAACGACGACTTATCTTCTTCGTTAAACAGTGCTTGCTGTATGAAGAAAAATAGGGAGCTGATTGTCGGTCTCACCTTAATTTATATGTACCGGTGGGGCCCACCCACAGCAGGTGGGCATGGACTAAAGTTTTCAGTGCTGCTGCAGAGGGATATACCCAGTAGCAAGAGCCTTAAAGGGTGAAGCTTATACGAAATAGAACACCTCCAACATTTCTCAGCTTTGAACTCAGAGGGATGTTTACTGTGAAGCATAAACTATGGTGAACGTGCATGATGCGGGTGCGTGCGTTCAGGGACTGCAGACTGTTTGGGCTCCAGCAGGGTCGTGAAGTGCTCCAAAGTGACGCAACGCAGCCATCTTTAACGGGATGTCCCTGAACGTTGCGTCCTGCAGGGTCCAACTGTGTCCTCCCCCCATGCGTGTGCCTGAGCGCGCGCGTTCAAGTGGAACTCAGTGAAACACTGCACGGCCATTCCTCAGTGCGGGACTGTAAACACTGAAGGACGGATGTCCCCCCAGCAGGAACAAAAAGACATGTGAGACAGGGAGGACACCTGAGAGCACTTTGTGAGGCCGCTGCGCTCGGGTTTCACAAGGTGCGCGTGTGCGTGTTTTTACGCGCAGCAGCAGAGACACTGAGCGGCTGCGTGGGACACCGCGGAGACACACGCGCGTCCGTGAGGACACAGAGCCCGACATGTCTGTTTGTACATGTTACATGTGTGAAAGGCAACCCGCGTGCTTGGAGATGCAGCTGCGTAAAGGCGTGCCGCGTGCACGTTCTCCTTCTTCCCAAAGTCAGATCTTTTAGCTGCAGCTTCCGCTCCGCGCGCACAGCCACCTGACGCGCGCAGGACAGAGGAGGACGTGAAGTCTCTGCTTGGACATTTTGGACATTCTTCACTCGCTTGTCCTTTTTCAAGCCTTGAACGAAACTCACAGGACTCGTGTTGTTATTTACTCATTAGTGTCGCGCGCTGCTGGAGACAAGAGCCAACAGGTTGAAGAAGACGAGCTCCTGAAAAACTTGAACTGGAGTTCATCCACACATGGTTAGTGCGTGTGAGTCACAGGAGCAGAGACACTGAGGTAAACATGCTGTCTGTCTGTCTGTCTGTCTGTCTCAGTCTGTCTGTCTGTCTCAGTCTGTCTCTGTCTCTGTCTCTGTCTCAGTCTGTCTGTCTGTCTGTCTGTCTGTCTGTCTGTCTGTCTGTCTGTCTGTCTGTCTGTCTGTCTGTCTGTCTGTCTGTCTGTCTGTCTGTCTGTCTGTCTGTCTGTCTGTCTGTCTGTCTGTCTGTCTGTCTGTCTGTCTGTCTGTCTGTCTGTCTGTCTGTCTGTCTGTCTGTCTGTCTGTCTGTCTGTCTGTCTGTCTGTCTGTCTGTCTGTCTGTCTGTCTGTCTGTCTGTCTGTCTGTCTGTCTGTCTGTCTGTCTGTCTGTCTGTCTGTCTGTCTGTCTGTCTGTCTGTCTGTCTGTCTGTCTGTCTGTCTGTCTGTCTGTCTGTCTGTCTGTCTGTCTGTCTGTCTGTCTGTCTGTCTGTCTGTCTGTCTGTCTGTCTGTCTGTCTGTCTGTCTGTCTGTCTGTCTGTCTGTCTGTCTGTCTGTCTGTCTGTCTGTCTGTCTGTCTGTCTGTCTGTCTGTCTGTCTGTCTGTCTGTCTGTCTGTCTGTCTGTCTGTCTGTCTGTCTGTCTGTCTGTCTGTCTGTCTGTCTGTCTGTCTGTCTGTCTGTCTGTCTGTCTGTCTGTCTGTCTGTCTGTCTGTCTGTCTGTCTGTCTGTCTGTCTGTCTGTCTGTCTGTCTGTCTGTCTGTCTGTCTGTCTGTCTGTCTGTCTGTCTGTCTGTCTGTCTGTCTGTCTGTCTGTCTGTCTGTCTGTCTGTCTGTCTGTCTGTCTGTCTGTCTGTCTGTCTGTCTGTCTGTCTGTCTGTCTGTCTGTCTGTCTGTCTGTCTGTCTGTCTGTCTGTCTGTCTGTCTGTCTGTCTGTCTGTCTGTCTGTCTGTCTGTCTGTCTGTCTGTCTGTCTGTCTGTCTGTCTGTCTGTCTGTCTCTGTCTCTTTCTCTGTCTGTCTCAGTTAGTCTGTCTGTCTCAGTTTGTATGTCTCTGTCTATATGTCTGTCTCAGTCTGTCTGTCTCAGTTTGTATGTCTGTCTCAGTCTGTATGTCTGTCTCAGTCTGTATGTCTCTGTCTATATGTCTGTCTCAGTCTGTCTGTCTCAGTTTGTATGTCTGTTTCAGTCTGTATGTTTCTGTCTATATGTCTGTCTGTCTCAGTCTGTATGTTTCTGTCTATATGTCTGTCTCAGTCTGTCTGTCTCAGTCTGTATGTTTCTGTCTATATGTCTGTCTGTCTCAGTCTGTATGTTTCTCTCTATATGTCTGTCTCAGTCTGTCTGTCTCAGTTTGCATGTCTGTCTCAGTCTGTATGTTTCTGTCTATATGTCTGTCTCAGTCTGTCTGTCTCAGTCTGTATGTTTCTGTCTATATGTCTGTCTGTCTCAGTCTGTATGTTTCTCTCTATATGTCTGTCTCAGTCTGTCTGTCTCAGTTTGCATGTCTGTCTCAGTCTGTATGTTTCTGTCTATATGTCTGTCTGTCTCAGTCTGTATGTTTCTGTCTATATGACTGTCTCAGTCTGTCTGTCTCAGTCTGTATGTCTGTTTCAGTCTGTATGTTTCTGTCTATATGTCTGTCTGTCTCAGTTTGTATGTCTGTTTCAGTCTGTATGTTTCAGTCTATATGTCTGTCTGTCTCAGTCTGTATGTTTCTGTCTATATGTCTGTCTGTCTCAGTCTGTATGTTTCTGTCTATATGTCTGTCTGTCTCAGTCTGTATGTTTCTGTCTATATGTCTGTCTGTCTCAGTCTGTATGTTTCTGTCTATATGTCTGTCTCAGTCTGTCTGTCTCAGTCTGTATGTCTGTTTCAGTCTGTATGTTTCTGTCTATATGTCTGTCTGTCTCAGTTTGTATGTCTGTTTCAGTCTGTATGTTTCTGTCTATATGTCTGTCTGTCTCAGTCTGTATGTTTCTGTCTATATGTCTGTCTCAGTCTGTCTGTTTCAGTCTGTATGTTTCTGTCTATATGTCTGTCTGTCTCAGTCTGTATGTTTCTGTCTATATGTCTGTCTCAGTCTGTCGGTCTCAGTCTGTCTGTTTCAGTCTGTATGTCTCCGTCTGTATGTCTCTGTCTATATGTCTGTCTCAGTCTGTCTGTCTGTCTGTCTGTCTCAGTCTGTCTGTCTGTCTGTCTGTCTGTCTCAGTATGTCTGTCTGTCTGTCTGTATGTCTCTGTCTCTCTGTCTGTGTCTCTGTTTATATCACAGCAAACAAACTCCTGAAGTCTCAAGTTGAATTCCCTCCTCCTGCCCCCCTCCCCCCCACTCCTGAAAAATGTCCATCTTGTCTAAAACAGTCTTGTCTCTGGATGTCCACATGTCTCACATCATTTCACTCATCAGTTTTCAGAGAAGTGTGAGACAGTTCATGTCTGGGTCCTCCGCTGCTGAACGCACGCGCCCTGTGGCCGGGCTCACCACTTTCCCTTTTCCTGCCCAGGTGCTGAAAGTGAAGGAGTCTGGGGAGGCTGCGCACAAAGGAGCAGAGGAGGAGGAGGAGGAGGAGGCGCCTGTGGGAGAGGAGCTGCTCCTCTTCTCCATGGATTCTTCACGCGCCCTGCAGCCTCAGAGGACACAGTCTGCTGTGCACGCTGATCCGTGACGCACGGGGGAATATGACGGCCCGCGGCGGGTGGAGAGCCGCGGACACGAGCGGAGGGGGCGCGCACCGTGCGCAGGACGTCCCAGAGAGGCGCGTGACAGCGGGTAAGACAGCGTGCGTGTTGGATCAGTGCGTGCGTGATGTTGCAACGCTGCGTCTGTTTGCTCTGGAAACACGCACGATACTTTGATGTTTCACTTCCTTTCACTTCAGTGGCTTTTGGCTGGAAAACTAC